>JAIUCT010010208.1:0-17808 GCA_021307375.1 Tetraneura akinire | reverse complement strand
ATATATATATGTGTGTGTGTATTTGTACCATATTCGCTACACGCAGACGGTGCACCGGTCGTGTCAATCCGGTTGATTTCCGTACAGAAAAACCGTATTCGTTCTGACGTCTGTCAAAAAACGCCCGAAGACCTCCCATGTGTATTCTGAAGCCCATCAGTTTCCATTGGTCACGATTGACTATTTTTTTTTACGTTTCCCTTTGGAAATTAAATCGTTAAGACCGCGAGTGAATGTAAAAAAATAAAAAAAATAAAATCAATGTGACATTTCGAAACGAAATTCGTCCAGATGTCTCCTTATTTTTTAACGTAATACGCGTGTATAGTTTATATCTATATATAATATTATGTAGTAACGAGTATAACGACGTGTATACGCCGAATAAGCTGCATCAATGAAAAAGTGTAAAGTCCAATTACCATTTATATATTTATAATTTATATAAAGAAATACTCTTAATGCGTTCTTATATATAATAATATGGTAGGTGACAATGACAGTCTATATAGTTAACGAGAAGAGAGAGTTAGTTTCGACAACCTTCCATTGCCATTTTTTTTTTTAAAATTATATACCCTTAGACACGAACTATTTTACTGCCTCGACGTTATAACGATTTCACATAAAAACTCAATTAAAATTTACTGGTATACATAGTGATTCGCGTGAATCGTAATTCGTAATATGTGGTGTAAGAGTGTTTCCCACGTACTGTACAATATACATAATAAGAGTAAAAGTTATATATAATTATTACATTATGATTTGTAAAATAAACGAATATAATATACGGGTAGTTATAGTTAAGTAAAAAAAAAAAAAAAAAAATACCAAGTTTTTATCGTAATCGGATAAACTTTAGAAGGCGTAAAAAAAAAATAAAATGGACCGAAACGTATCAATCGTTTAAACGATATTAATATATAGTATATAATACGCAAAATATATGATAATGCATTATAATATATACGGATATATAACATTATAAAGACGACAGTCGTCGTAACGACCGATATATATAATATGTGATAACGATATATACATACAATATTATAATATAAGTACGTGTGATAAAATATTCGACGGATCAAAAATCACTTTGGAGTTTATAGACTCGTATATAAGTTTAACTCGTCGGGTATACGCGTATATAATAATAATAATAATAATATTATAACAATCACTGCGTAAACCTAACCTATATATTGTTTTAATATTTTAATTGTTTGTTCTCAAAACCTGCAGCGGATCGGTATATATTATACCTATATATATTATATAATATTATAATATATTATAATAATATACGCAAGGCGTCAAACGCGTATATATGCCCCGAAGATCACTTGGTAAACAATATGTTAATTCAATTGATCGCTACAAGTGTAAAAGAGAGCAGGTCCCCCACACCTTGCACCCCATATACATATAATGGCGTATAATGCATATTATATACGTGTGTGTGTGTATTTTATATATGACGATCGTGCATATTTAACGAACACCCGTAGTGAAATATACCCGTGTGCAGTGCATTTTTAAAAAGCGTTTCAAGTGTTATTTAAGCCCGTACATGTATTCCGTATACACATAAAATATTTGTAAAATAATAGCGTCAACCCTTTAGATGTTCCGAAAATTGTAATCGGTATACACATATTATATAAATACGCAAATCTTTGGCGGTTTCTACACGTGATAATATTCGTTATATAAACTCCCGATTTCGCGACGTAAAATCGAAATCGTCTTTTAAAGTTTTAATCATACGATATACCGAATATATTCGAATAAAACGTCGAGTATGTATTATACGAAAAAAATAATATTATCCATCATTTCAATAACCGCGATAAAATACGATTTCACGCGACGAGTCGTATAATATAGGTTAATATTAATATGATGCCCCAGCGATTTTCCCTGTTTGTGTCATATTTTGATTTGTTTTTTTCTGCACCGGTTTGACTCGCAGAGACCGAATCGTATACGACAATATTTTAATATGATAAACGCACATATATAATATATTATATTTTATAATGATAACGCGGTTTAAAATATATACGATTTATTCATAATATGTATATTGTGCAATACATATAGGCGTGCGTAGATTTCTAATTCGGAGGCAGCAAAAAATGAATCTTGCCTAATTTT
Organism: Tetraneura akinire; assembly: GCA_021307375.1. Lineage (NCBI taxonomy): Eukaryota > Metazoa > Arthropoda > Insecta > Hemiptera > Aphididae > Tetraneura > Tetraneura akinire. Next base: position 15,645 of record JAIUCT010010208.1, on the reverse strand, counting down.
TCAAGAAATCATTTCATTTATTTTATATAGTTAATACTAAGTTTTAATGTTATCAGTATCATTTTTTATTTTTAAAAAATTCCATCGATTAAGATAAATTAAAATTTAATAATTAGCAGCCAAAAAGTCACGCGTATACGCAAACGATAACATTATGTTATCATCGGTTTCTAATAATAATAATAAATAATAATTATTATTATTATTAATTATTAATCTTAAAATATTAAGAGTATAATATGTACCTATATAATAATTAGGTTAGGTTAATAATTTACTCGATTATAAAATTATTGTATTTAATGTTTAAAAATTATTTGTATCGTGCAAGATTTAAAAAATGTATACGTACATGTAAACACGCGATTTTATGACGAGGAGAATTCTAATTTACTCGTGTAAATATTGCACACTCTATATCGTTTTCGTTGATCATCACTCATCATCGTAATATTATCATATTATATTTTTTATTATACTATTATTGTTATTTTTTATTACTATTAATTACTATTAATTATAATTTACAAGTATTATGATACGGGGATCGGCGAGCATGTCGCATTATAATATATCGCGTCGACGACCTACACGGCTATACACGCCCGCGACTCCAAAAACATTATACCACGTTTGGCCACGTCTCCGTAACGAAAATAATAATAATAATAATAATAAGTATAATACATTCGGTACAATATATAATAAAACATGTATAACATATAATACACGTTATTATGGTATAATATTATATAATATAAATTATTACGGGCTGGAAACGAAACGTGAGGAACGGAAAGCTAGTGAGAAATGAAATAATAAATAAATAATAAGAAGTCAAACAAAAAGAAAAAAAAATAATAATAAATCCTTCTATAAAATAATCTCGAATCCGTGGGTAGACCGGGATAATTTATAAGACTCTCCCGCGTTTCGTTCTTTCGTGGAATACGGTGGAAAAAAATTATTATCGTTCCGATTTCTGTTGTCACGTGTGTCTTTTCATTCTCGTATTCGTATATAAAATGCAGAACATGTTTGATGGTGTTTTATTTTTTTTTAATAATAGTATTTAATTTATTTTGTATGATTAATAGCAGCTCGTTATTGCGCGGACTGAGTCAGATTAATATTCGGCTTGTTTCGCGATATAACGAGCGACTAGTCGCGGTGAATGGACTGAAAAAAAAATATAAGCCCCAATCGTTTTTTCTCTAATATAGTATATTTTTAAAACGTAATATTATAATATTTTAATATAATTTAGTTGTTTTTTTAACACGTGGAAATCCAAGACCGATGTCTTCAGTCATCGAGAAAGTATATTCTTAAGTATTATATACATGTTATATTATATAATTTAAGAGCGAAATAAATTCATACAAATAAAAAAATAATAAACGTTTGATATCAACGGACCTATAATACAATATTCAAGTCTCTAAGTTCAATATAAATGCTCATAAAATCCATTGTCACCTAAATGCCCATAGCCGACAGAACTTCGCTAAAAATACTTTTTTCGAATGCAATGGTTTAACATTGCATTCAAATTATAATCATTTTATTTTTATTTTTATTTTTATTTTTATTTTTATTTTTATTTTTATTATTATACGCCAAACGGCAATTAACATGATGACATTAGAAACAAAAATTAATATTAATACATAATATATATGGAAAACAAGAATAAAAACAAATCAAACAGATGAGTATTACTTACATTGAGATATCTTGGTATAATCAGATACACTGGTTAAATTAAAAATGAAGGGAAGGGGAATTATTAGCGATGTGCATGAGACGGATTAATGGAGAGTTAGATTGGTAATTTGAACGTGTAGACGGAATGTAGAAATTGTTGTAAGAGCGATTGGAGCGAGTTGGTACTTTAAAATTGATGAGGGAAAGTAAAGATGGACAATCGATATGGCCAGAAAGAATATTAAAAAAATAATTAAGGTTAGCCTGAAGTTGATGGTCAGATAGGCTGCGAAGGGAAAGCACTTCTTGGACAGGAGAGTAATCATGGGGTGGACATTGAATTTGAAGGGCAAAAGCAGCCTGACGCAGGAATTTTCTTTCAACTATTTCAAGCATGATTTTATGTGATGTTGTAAATGGGTCCCAAATTACTGAGCCATATTCAACAATTGGACGAACTAGGGCACAGTAGAGAGCTTTGAGGGAGGAAGAGAGATGAAATTCACGGGAAATACGAAAGATAAAACCAAGAAAAAATTATAATTAAACAATATGATTTGCACACCTGTATCCCTGCGACAGGAGTATCAGCTCTTCTTTTTTTATACTTTAAACAGCTATAAAAAAAAAAAAATATTCAAAGTTCTATAATTTCTCAAATAATTAACGTAACCATTCCAATATTGTATCACGTGTATATATATATTATCTATATAAACATCCATCCAATAACATTTTCATGTCTCTAAGTTTAATATTACCCGAGTTTTCGTGAAATACTGAAATCGATTTCGTCGACATTTCAATTTTCATGTAAAATTTTCGTCATTTTTTTTTTTTTTTTTTGTAGTTTTTCCTATGGGATAAGTACAATTTTGATAAATTCAAAAAATGACCTAAATAAAGTACAGACTATATCCACTATCCTACCGTAAACATGTCCTATTCCTGACAATCGGAGCATTATTTCGGGTCGAAAAAGTGTCTTCATACATAAAGAAAAAAGACACATACCATTGTAAAACGATTCTGAGTGAGTTCAAGTTAAAAGGATTTTTTTTTTTTTACTATTGCATGTAAAGATATAACACATAAATAAATAGTTATAACTTATAATGATACAATAAATTTATATAAATCAAATATTAATAGTAAATTCTTAACTATATATATATTACATTATTAGTCCAAAAAGTGTCTACAAGACATAAAAAAAGACACACATAATTGTAAAACCAATAGGTACATTCATCGTTTCGCTCAGAAATCAAAATCTAAATATAAATTCATCCTATATATAATATAAAATATAGTCTCATAAAATAATTAACATCATAAGTGTAATACTATAATATAGTGTTATATACTATAAAGTATAAATTAAAGCCATACAGGGTAATAGTTGTTATCATGTTATAATTTTATAATGAAATATTTGCAACGAAAAAATTGATTTGTAATCTTTTTCCGTTCGATAATTTTAATATGTAGGTACCCCACTTAATTATATTATATGTACGAGTATACGTATAAAACCAATAACCAGTAACCACGTCGATGATGAATGACGATATAATAGTATAATACATACTGGCGGTATACGCTCTTGTAGTAGCAAGTACCTATATGTAATATTATTATAATATTTTCGAATATTTATGTCGAAAAATATCGTTCCCTGAAGGCACGACGATTTATGGAAATCAAAAAGGGAATACGATTATTCGTCGGCAAGGGACAGGTATATTATATACATTATACATTATATATATTAATTATATACCTCTATATATATATTTATAATAACGGTACACATTATAATATATTATTGGTGTGTCGCGAACCTGTGACCAGTAACCGCGTATCAGATTTTGCAAAGTGCGTCCGGACGGTAGTCGAATTTACGATTGAAATCGAACATACAGCAATTATAATATAATATTTATACATGCACGTGAATTCGTTATTGTTTATATCATATATTTTATACGTATTAGGTAAAGATCCGACAGCGATGATAAATCCGAATATTTTGATTTAATGATTCGCAACTTCGTGTATACACGTACGTATAATATTATAATATAGTATTATAATATAGGTATAATAGATAATATACTCTCCGATGCGCCGGTCGTATATAATATTATAATAATAATATTATGTAGTTTTTGACCAGAAATAATAAAATAATAACAACGCGAGAGTGATTTATGCGTTTTATTGCGATTTACGACCCGGAACAGCGACACGAGTGTTATATTATTTATATAAAATAATATATATTATATACGATACGATATAATATGGCTCGTACTACACATGTATAAATTATATTATACGCGTGTATACGGTCACTAGTTGAACGAACGATATTTTACGGTCGATATTAATTCTTGTAATTGTATAAAATTAATTATTTATCAGTTTAAGTGCGAAAAATGATATTAAAAAAATAATGTACGAAAAAAATAAAATTGTTTTATATCCTATACAGAATACATTCGGACCGACGGACACGCGGTCGATTAAGACGATGACGTAGTCGGATGTGCGATTGATTTCCTTTTTTCCTAACGATATTCGTCCATGTTTGTTTTTCGAATCGTGACATTTAATCATAGACGTTAAATAACATAGACGGAGGACCTAACCATTTTTTCTTCTTTTCAGTTTGAACCGCGTTAACTGATTTCCTGCAACTTTTTCCGGAACCTATATTCTAAGTCTAACTTAACCTAGTATTAGCGTGTTATCATATTGCAACTCAAGAATATTTACGATAGAATGTCGTAACGATTTAATAAAATTTATCGTTTGATAATAAATATATTATAATTTATAGAATTATAGAGTCATTTAAAAATCTAAAAATATATATTCGTTTTTTGGTTGGAATTTTCTAAAATGACTATAGTCCTCTTCGAATTTAATTAATTAACTTTCGCAATATTTGAGAAATGTTCGACTTCGTTTAGAGCTACATATTATACCAAAACGTTATTATATACGAGTAGTATATTACACGAGTATAGATGAGCGAGGAGACAGGAAATCCTACGCTGACATTCTAAATTTCTAACAGCGTCGTTTATTATAATATGTATACTATTTTTATTTAATATTTATTAATGACGGGAAACAATGTATTATAATGTACTTGTTATTATGTTCTGGGATGACTAGCCGCGTGGCCGTTTATAAATAGATAATATTATCCACGCGTATGAAAGTGATGTGGTAATAAGTTCACTTTACATTGGTATATTATATATATAAGTATATACATATAATTTCGAGTTAATTTATATTCTTGCAGACCACACTATAATATGTGTATAGACCAAAGTATGATACCAACCACGACCGCGGTATACCTACACGCGAATCTAAGAGAAAAACTAATCGAACGCACGAAAACGGTTGAAAATATATTATGCTCGCCGAGAAAACTTTAAGTATACCGCGACTCATACTATTATAAACAAACCTAGTAAAGTCGTGTGCGTTCTACGAAAGAGTATTTACTATATATAATATTATATATATAGATATATATATAATATGATGCTAGGAGGACTTTTAATATAATACAAGAGCATTTCGACAATGCCGCAGATTGCAGTTTGAAACTTTCGAACGCCCATTTTCGCAACCCCTATTACACAATATTGCGGAACGAATATATTCGTAAGATGCGAATACTATACTATGTATAATATGTATATATCTGTACCGCGGTATACTGTTGGGACAAGGAGGTATTATAATATAAATATACGTACTCTTATATATATATATATATATATATAATATATAGACTCGTACTTGTCGCCGCTCGAGTCAAATTACTAGTCGTCAGTAATATACTTGAATAAAATTATGATGATCATGATTCATGGGCAGTCTTGTAAAAGATACTTTTAAAAAGTGTTTTAAATACAGATAATTTTTCAAAATAGTGTCAATTTGTTTTTATAGCTGTTTAAAGTTGATATTATTAGTTTAAACAAAAATCTTAAAATCCATATAAGTATTCTTGATTCTTATTTCTCAACATTTTTACAATAAAAATTGATAGAAAAGCCAAAAAATTTGAAAAATTTTTGAAAATTTTATTGAAACATACTGATATATATCTTAACACATTTCCAAAATATCAGAAAATTTCAATTTTATTTTATACAGGTGACAGGTATCATTGTCGCGTGATAGTATTTTCAAGGTGGACGCACGGAGATAATTATAAAAAAAAAAAAACAAAAAAATATTAAATTTACGCACTAAAAATTATAAATATTTCCAAATCACACAATAAAAATGACAGATTGTTATATTTACTGAAATTCTTAACGGATTATTATTATCATAATATAATAATAATTATATGTAGATTTCTCGGATACTACTCGTGTAACGACAAACGCGGTTGGTAAAAACAAAAAGTAAGATAATTTCGTCCTCGTTTGTGTAATGCATATGTATTTATAATTTATATATATTATACGGTTTATATTGTTACGTGATAAATTATTTACATTTATGATTTATTATATATTATACGTATATTATGTAGAAGAAAGCGAGAAAATCGTTTAATATTTTAGCCGTCCATATATAATAAATATATAAATAATATACACGGAAGGGCGACCTTTGTGCGTCACACTCTCGTCACAAAAGACACGCTCAAAGGAGGTGTAACTGTGTAAAATGAAATTTAAGCTATATTATAATATATACGTATTATAATAATATAATATATTCGTCGTGCGCGCGCGTCACGGTACAAAACGCAAACGGTCCGCTCCGGGGCTACCGCTAGTACTTGCGGAGAGGCTCTTTTCGTCCTTTTATAATATATAATATATTAATATTATATAACGGGGCTCGTGTTTCGACTAAATGGACTAACGCGCGTTTGATGTGTTCATCGGATATTTTTATAACGTTCCCCTCGTTTTCACGTCGTTCACCGGACCTATATACAATATATGATTATAATACGCGCGGGGACGATGCACAATAATAATAATAATAATAAAGCAGACGCACGCGGACAGGTTCGAACGAGATGATGATAATAATAATAATATATTCTAAATCGGATTATATTATATAAAAAATATAAAATCGCGAACGGCAAAAACCGATGTATAAACTGAAAAAACAACACGGCTCGGACCGCTCGAGACACGTCGTGTCTCGCTCGGAGGGTCGACGACGGCGCTCGGCGAGAGGGCGCGAACCTCTCGCGAGCGCTTATAAACCGCGTGTGTGTGTATATTATTATAATATTTCATATTCTATATACAAATATACGGTCTTGTTTTCCGACGATTGTTATCTAAACGAATTATAATATATATATATATACCGAAATAATATTATTGCCACGCGGAGACGAGGATAAAATAATGTATTTTATAATCTTATACTCGTATTCGCCGCCTATAATAATAATATATGTTTTGTCCGATTATTTTCATAAAATATTATATTATATACAACGTCCGTGACGAACGTTCGATATACGATGAAGAGGTATCTATATTATATTATATATATTCTACGAGGAGATTAAAAGTTCCGTGTTAAAAATAGGGTGCATAATGAGCATTGGTCGACGTTTTGGAAAAACGAATTTCGGTAACGTTTATGAAAAATGCTACCTGTACATCGATTTTATTTTTATCGAAATTCAAGAATCGTGCATCACGAGCAGGAAAAAATTTACTCCTAAACACTATACACAGGATTATAGTCGAAATATATATCTATATTTATATGTGTGTTTTTTCAGTTTCTCCACTGAAAAAAATTTAGATTTGGATTGGTACCGATAAGTATTATGGGTATACTTCTAATATGCAGATTAAATTTAACGTATCGATTTGATTGTTCGTCAATAAACTATTACGATACGTTTCGTTTTGTAATTTCTATATATAACCAGAAAATTATACGCGGGGCTTACGTCGCTCGAAATGTAAGATATTTTGTATAAATACTATAAACACGATAATTTTATAAAAATATTCGATATTTAATTCCTCTTCTTCACTGGCGTTTACATCTATTAGAGTTTTTGCCTCCATTTCTATATCCCTTCCTCGATCTTCCACAATTTCCTTTTATTCTTGCATTCCCAAGGCTTTAAGATCCTCATTTACTACGTCTAGTAACCTCTTCCTCGGTCTGCCCTGAGGCCTTTTCCCTTCCGGTTTCCATTCCACAACTGCTCTGATGATTTCTTCTTCACTTCTTCTCATAATATGGCCACTGAATTCTTTGTCATTTTATGTAACTAGTAACTGATGCTAAGCCCAGTTCTTCCTGAAGTTCATTGCTAAACAGGCTTTATAGAATAAACATATTTTAGTTCTCGCAATAGATTATAATATGCAGGTACTTAAGTTTTTAAACGATAATAAGAATACAATATGAAATTTAATAATAATAACGCGTAGGCTATACAAAATATTTATTTATTCTAAAATAAACACTTTTCCTAATTAAATAAAATTAACTAAAATAACAAATTAATACAATCCATTATTTTTTAGTCAAACACGCTAGGGGATGGCACCCGAATATCCATCTCTTAATCCTCGCACTCGCTTCCAGGTATATTATACGTATAATATACATAAGTATTTATGATGGTTCGGTTTCTACACTTTGATGTCACACTCATTACCACGACATGAGACAATAATATACAATAATAATGAAAATAATAATAATATACTTATACGTGTATTTATTACATACAATTGCATATTAAATAATAATATATATTCTGTAATACAATATAATATTGCTCGTTGAACAATGCGATTCGTATTTCGATATTTCGCGAATATAATAATAAATTATATATATATATATTTATATTTATATTATATTATATTATGTTGAGCAAATATATTTTATATTATACAATATAATACATTTTATATTATTATAAACGCAGGCTATCGTACACGAAATCGACCCCTTCGGCCTGTGTGTGTGTGTGAGAGAGAGAGAGAGAGAGATCGTCTTCTCTGCCGTTGCCGCAATCAACGTTAACCGTGTACAACCGTCAACTCTTTAATACAGTGTTTGATTTATGAGGGGATAACTATCCGGTCACATTGTTCTATATGTGTGTACGGATATATAATAATAATAATAATAATGGTAATAATAATACGCGGGCATAACGTGCGGCAAAGCGGAAGATCAACTACCGAGAACAAATTGCAACATGCGGTAAGTATAATATTATTATTCCGATTTGAATCCATAGCTTTAATATTATGTGTGCTGAAAGAAAAATACGGTTTTGCGATTTTTTTGTAAGTTACGTTCGTTTTTCGTCGGTGTATTTATGTTAATATTTTTTGAATTATTTTCAAAACACAAGGGAAACCCTTCCCCCTATCCAAATTCATAAAAGACTTAAAACAATAACGATTATCGCACGCGTTTTTTACATTTTTAATATCTTTTTATTATTATATATTATTAGTTAAATTTATTATAAAATATCAATATTTATACATTTATATCTGTCACCGTTTTCGATTTTTAAATTAATTACGTACCCATTTGTATTGGTCTGTTTTGTTTTTTTTTTTTTTTTTTATGATTTTTAATGAGATATATTTTATATTATTTTAATATATTATTGTACACGTGTGATTAATTATATTTTATTGCGGAAATAATTTCAAATAAAATAATATTATAATATTATTTGCACTCTAAAAAAATGTACGTATTTTAATAATTTCCACATTGACGTCAATATTATTCGAACAAAAAAACGAGTAAAATATTAATTAGAGATGTACCTACCCACGTGTAGGTTAATCATTTTTTCCCCCCACAATGAAGTATATTTTGCGATTTAAATTTTCAATAAATAAGCGCGAGTACCATAATAATTATTAATTATTATACTCTAACAAAATAATAAAGTTAGTTATTGTTAAAATGCACACAAATTAGTAAATTCAAATTTTTTACACAAATAATACTTTATAATTACAATGGCAATAATCAAATTATCATTCTTTTTAAATTTACAAATTTTTTTGTAATTTGAAAAATTAAATAATATTATATATTTATTATTAATTTATTGTGCTTATCTTATCAATATAATGTCACGTATTATAAATTATAATATATTAATATAAATGAGAAAATAATTAAACGAAGCAACGGGAAAAATTGTATTCGTTTGTTATTATTATACGTGTACGAATTATAATAGCGAAGATAAATTATTGAAAATTATTAGATATCGATTGTTTCGTTTGTAATTTGTGTTCAAACGACTGGATAATAGGATAAATTATTATATCTTTAAATGTTTAAAAATTAAATACGGATGTTTTTTTTTATTATTTTATTTATTTCACATCTCGTGCTAAGAATATATTATTAAAAATTTAAAAAAAAACAACCTATAGTCGATGGAAATTTTGATTACTCGCCGAAACAAAATATCAATAACGAAACGGAATTTTATAAAAATACTAAATTACGCGAAAAGAGTACATTATTCGGCACCGATGAATCGAATTTTTAAATTTTGCATATAAAAATAATATAACGATTACAAATGCTGTACGTAATATAATTATACATTATTTGATTTGACGCTTTTATTATTGTTTTTCCATTGACATAAGTTTTCACAATTTCAATGTTAAATTTTCTCAATTCAATATTATAAAACGTTCATCGGAATACATAATTATACTTATTATAATTAATAGAAAATAAACAAATTATTACATTCCGTACACGACCTATCTATAATAATATTATATTGTTTTGAATAGTCATACTAAATATGGTAACAAATATAAATGTATAATGAACCTATATCTAATAAATGGATAAAATCTACGAAGGTCCATGACTCCTTTAAGAATATTATTATTACGCATAATATGAACTTATCATAAAAAAAACTATTTTAAAAAAAAAAAGAAAAAAATACGTTTTTCCAAATAAAAATACCAATCTGATGGGTTTTTTTATAACAGCTTGTGTAAAAATTGATCTCATTAAAATTGGATAAATTAATTAATATAATATAGTCATAATATATTTATATTTGTATATTATAATGGTATAATACATATTATGCGCGTTGATTAATTTATAAAATTGATTATATTTGCTCGTTATAAATAATTGTTATATTTAAGAATTTAATTAATTTAATTTAAAATAATATATTTTATCGTAAGACAGAATTTTAAATAAAATTTTAATAATTATTGAGGTTACTCTCAAAATATATACATACTATATTATATTATATTATATTATATACGATAATATGGTATTATTATTGTATTTCTTATAGTCTTGTAAAGTAAAATAAAAAATCCAAATATATAACATACCTATAATATTATAATATTTCAAATTTTGAACAAAAAACGTGCAAATATTTACAATTCGGACAAGTTAATTAATCGTATATATTATATAGATGTATCTTAAATTCTTAATATTATATTATATTTGAATGATGTTATTTTTTTTATATAATACTTAAATATACTTGTATACGTATATAAAATGATTATGGCGATGAGTTATAGTCTGTATTATAAGTGTATAAACGTATGTCTTAACATACCGTTAAAAACTAATAAAAAAAAAAAAACACACTATATTACTAGGTACGAGTATAATAATAATATTATATAGGTACAATATACGTAAACATAAACTAGGTATATAATATATATTATACGTAAGTGTGTTATGTAGACAATTTTAAGAGGCGTTATTATCACTTTACAAAAAAAGTCATAAAAATATACTCGTTTATGTTCAATAAATATTATAAATACATACGTACGACTTACCTATAGATAATACATAAATAACACATAGGCGTACTATATTTTCGAACGGATTGTTAGCTGAATATTGTAAGTATTTATGACTATAAAAGAGTAAGAAATATTCACTAAAACGAATAAATACTTATTTATAACCTAATTTGAAATTTGTACGTCAATAAATTTGGTATTATATATCGTTACGTATAATTTATCGCGCCGCATTGTAATTATTATAATTAATAATAATTATAACGTGTGTGATTATAATATTATTATATAAAGTTTTCTCTATAAATTTTATTATTTCCTCCATACGAATTGCGTGTATATTATGTTATAATTTCATATACAAATCGGGAATAAAAATATATTTCGTACTTTTCAAATCGAGTTTTTGATAATATTCAAAAATGTAATCGGTTAAATATTCTAATCTCGAATACAATATAATTTAAATGTACCTACGTAACAATAGAATATAGAAACGATTTAATTATTATGAGATGCGCCATCGCGTATTTTGTACGTTATATTGTGGACAATTATCGGTTAAGGACTGCAGGTATTATAATATTATACTCGTAATATTCGGTGTCTAGTACGGCGTGAAAATATCGCGCGTTTCAACTTGAAAGTCGAACCGTATACCGCGATATGGGTAACAAGAAATGCGGTAGATATATGAGATTTTGATCACGCTTCCTCGTCGATTCGTCGGGGGTGAGTGATTGACGTAAAAACGAGCCACGAAACCGCAGCGGCTAGCAATAGTTATTATAAGGGACTTTGTAAGGTTACTCGGAATGAGTATCGGACGAAATTAGCTTTTCTAGTAAAAAAAAAAAAAAAAACGCGTATGTTATGTTTTTTATTTTTTTATCCCCAATACGCACGACCATTAATATATGTAATCCTCGACGGCTGCTGTCTGCCAAATTGCGACTGTGATCGCAGGGACTGAAAATGCGATATTTTAAGAGTAAAAAAAAAGAAAAAAAGAAAAAAAGAAATCCTTAAAAATCGATTATCGCCATTAATTATATTATTTATTAAATAATTGAATTTCGATTTTCCATTAAAACAACGATTTGTATACGACGTTATAGAATAAATACGTCAACAGTCGAAACATCGATCAAGTCTTTTTATTTATTATTATTTTTTTATTTCCGTTGAAAACATAATATTATATTGGTAGGTATATCTATGGTTAAACATAATATTGTTTTCACCACAATAATTATAATACGAGTATATACAAACCCGTCCTTCGTAATTTAGAATATTTATATAATACACGTTATGTAGGTATAATAGGTACGAATACGAATATTTCTACACGCGGGAATTAAACAAATAAAAAATATATTTATAAATCACGTGTGCGTACCTACTTTAGGTATATAGGTACATAATAATATAATAATTTATATATTATAGGTACAGGAACAGCGAAAAATTCCTGCACGCGCAGACATTCGCCTGGTCGGTCGCCCGTTCTCACTCGGTATTATATAGGTATATACCTAAACAGCTAGCTAGTTCGTATGGTTATATGTTCGCTCCCGTCAAGGATGAATAAAAATATATAGAGAAAAAAAAAAAGAAAGAAAAAGAAAAATGTCGATTACAAAAGATCGTAAATCAAACGATCGACGAACGATCGACGTGGACGAACTGAAGACTGGTCCTGGTTTATTAATGGACTCCCCTCCCCCGCCTTGGCCAAAAGACCACTTTATATACTCTTCTCCTGTAATATTATGGTATATAGTACTCGTATGTACGCGCGCGCGTAACCACTCGACGATTTTTATGCTCCGGAGGGACACAATGAATATCGTTTTTCTATCTCTCTCTAATTTTATAACCGATATATAAGGTATTTATTATGTTATTTTTTACAATGTGAAGAATTCGTACCTCCGGGTATAGTATAGGTATAATATGTACCTGTATACCGATATATAAAAAAAAAAAAAGCTAACGAGGATTTTCGACCGCTGCGAGGGCCCAGAGTACAAAAAAAAAAAAAATAAATAAATAAATAAATACGTTAATCGTTTATTAACTCGCGGTATAAAATATATAATAATATATAGACGCAAAAAAATGTCTTGTAAACGAATTTATGCCAATTATAAATTACGTGCGTCGCGAAACGTCGTCGAAAAAAAATAATAACATAACGAAATGAAACGTATATAAATTACATATTATTATAGTCGCTATACGTACTTAAACGTCATATTATTATTATATATATATATATTATACTTTACCATCAGCTATAAATCTATATTATGTGTATAACACACTCGATATGATTGGAAATCGCGGTCGGGATTGATTTGGGTCGACTGTAAATATTTTTATCGTGAAATAAATTCAAATATTAAACACTTTACAATGCAAAATTAAATTTACGTTATAAAGAGAAATAATACGCGAATTTATTTATAACGAAACGACGCGTTTTATACAAATCGACTTATAACAATTATTGTGATAAAATTAGTACAATATTGTAAATTTATAACGATAATGCCGGAATATAATATTTATACATAAGAATGGTTAACACAGATATTATAATTATTCAAAAATCAAACATCAATCCGAGAAGATATTTCTATCACGTATCAGAAATTATTATACTAATCCAATATTTTCGATTAATTATAATTTATAATATTCCAATACTATGTTAATCGCGCGTATAATTAAAAATAATAATTTATATTACCTATAACATATACGTGTTTTCACAGGACGGTAGGGTATTTAATATAAAAAAAAAAAAAGGAAAAGATATATGATATATATCATCGTACATATCGTAATAATATAGTCCAGCGTTTCTCAAACTGTGGGTCGCGCTCCCTGCAGGGGGTCACGAGAAGTTTTTTAATTATACAGATTGTAAAAAATTTATGTTTTTTTTAAATTGTATAGACATAGACTATAGAACTATAATAGAAGTATAAATTAATATAAGAATTATTACGTCGGGTATTTGTTTTTTGAAATTACATTTTTGATTCTGTAAATGTAAAACTATAGGGGTCGCGATAGATTTTTGGAAGAAAATTTGGGTCGCGGTCCTAAAAAAATATTGAAAACCACTGATATTATTCGATAATAATATTAATAATGTAATATTATTACGTTGACGATTGGAAAATTACGATTAATATTATAAACTACTTGAAAATGAAATACTTACATGTATTGTACACGAATTATAATATGGCGGTTCGTATATAGAACGTAATATAGATTATATAGGAACTATACACAGACTTGGCGAGTCCAAATTTCATATAGAACGATATAGTTTATATTTATTTTTCTAAAAAGCTTATATATAGGGACGGCGTCCGACTGCGTGCGCCCACAAGTCCTCGAAATAATATGAAAACTACACAATTTTATATGATGCGACGTGCGGCGATGGCGTATACAATAAAGAAGCCTTTAAAGTGCCTAAAGGTACCTGCAGAGACTCGGAACAAAAAAAAAAAGAAAAAATAAATAAATAAAAACTGCTGAATGTTCCCTTTCGGATTTTTTCCCCTATATATATATATATATATTATATATATAAAAGGACAAGGAGGATATAAAAAGTACCGTATTCTCTCCGTATACACGCATATATACAATATACATATAGGTTAGGTTTATATATATATGTATAAACGAACGTATTCAATAATATTTCCGTGCGACACTCGCAGCACGGGACTTTGAAAAAGTCTGCGCCAAAAGGCTCGAGCCACGCCGCACAACCACCCACGGGTTTTTGACCCTATCGCCGTCCGTCTCGCAGGATCCGGCAAAAACGGCCTCGGGAACACACGTCCGTTCGACACCCTTTGCCGCCCGTAGTCGTATATATTTTGTCCTTCTCCTGCGACCCTCTCCTCCGCGGGTCGATTAAGTGTGCCCCGAAGGCTCCGAACCAATCAAACAGCATGCGTTCGAAAATTACACACGCACACCCGATATAGTACAATAAATATATATATTATTATTATTATTATTATTATTATTATTATTATTATTATTATTA
>JAIUCT010010180.1:0-18152 GCA_021307375.1 Tetraneura akinire | reverse complement strand
TAATGCATTAATTTTATTAAAATATTTAAATGATTAAATTAAAAAAATTAATTGCCTATATTTAGGTTATAATATATATATATTATATAAATATATATAATATATATTACAGTGATGTTCCCATCAATTTTTTTGAGAATATATAATATACTATAATAGCTAAAAAAAATACCCGAATTCTAATTTATTCTATTTTTATATTTTAAATTAGGAAAAAGGGGTAATGATAAATAAATATAAATTTTAATTGATCATTTTTTATATTAATCAATTGTATTTCTATATAATATATTAAAAATGTTATTAAATATATGTTGAAAAAAGATAATTATGTTCGTTAAAACGATTGACTTATTATATATTATAGCGTTATTTTCACCATTAGTATTAGCTAGAGTTTATTATTTTATTTTTTATTTTGTTCAGTATAAAAAAAAAGAAAGAAAAATAGTCAAGTGTACCCCGTTTAATTTCAGCTTTCTACTAATGGTCAGGTGAGGGGTGTTTAGGTGTTTAAACACCCTCCGAAATTATAATACTCCGTATTCATCGTTATTAAATTTAAATAAATAATAAAATAATTATATTTTGAATTTTTTCATTTTAATGATATTAATAATAATATTTAGATCTTAACACCCGTCAAAAATATTTTCCACCTACGCCCATATGATTTTGCTATATAAATAAAGATATGGCGATTTATTATAGTACAAAAATTCGTTCTATAGAATATTTTATGAACACCGCGGCATTTCCGACTAATTATAATAATTACCTATAACAATTAATAATATATTATTTCTTCTCTTTCAATCGGAATTCTTTGAGAATATACGCAGGGTAACCTAACTTATACCCATTTTTTTTTTTTTTTTTTTTTTTTAAAGAAAGCTTGACAGTGTACGTAAAGATTTAAATATTTTATTGAAAAATATCTCGTAAATGTTTTTTTTTTTGTGATGTTGAAGATCGAAATCTTTTGTGGTTTAATCGGATTTCTTAAAAATATATACACCGATATATCAATTATAGGTGCAGCTATGTTAGCATATACATTATATAGTTTTCGTACCTATAATATAAAATTACATAGTGAGAGAGTATTTTACGGTCTTAACCTGCAGCCCGGTATATACGACGGAATTCAAAGAAAAAAAGAAAATATCAGAAGGTATATCGCCGCGTGTATACCCTCCACTGTACAACCCTGTATATATACCTACGTATATAGAACGCGTGGTTGTTTGTCGACAAACGCAGATGAACGCTGCAAGATGAAATATTATCAAATTATGTGAAACTATACGAAATAAAGATGTCCGATACGTATAATTATACGTATAATATTATATATTATAATATTATTTTAGTAAAAGAGGAGACTTGTCGTCCATATATTCACCTGCGCCGTCACGTATATATACGCATTAAAATATATACCTATAATATATAAACGTTAAGAAGAAAAAAATAATAATAATATAACCTATAATATTATTTAACGTTATATTACATTTATAATATATTATTGTAATGCGGTATAGGAGCCGCCGAGACTAGATCTCAATCGGCCGTCGACCGGTCGCGCGGCTGTGGCGGCGGCCATCTTTGTGCGCGCATGACTGCTCATCATGTGATTTTCGACTGGTCCGCAGACGTGCCGCCACGGGAGGTCCTGTGCCGCAAGTGCACAGCACGCACGCGCGTCGCGTCTCCTTATTATACGCGACACATCCTTACAATATTATTATAGTCCTTTATTATATTATATAAAATGAAATAATTTCACGTATATTTGTAAAACAAGACTTTGCAGGAATTTATATATTATACCGCGGTAATGTTTTCATCTACCGTATATAAAATCGATGGCGAGTTATTTAATAAATAATTATACATAGGCTTATAATATATAATAAGGATTCGCCTGTTATATATATTTAACCTTATTATAATTTCATATACTCGTAATATATACCTACCTATTATACTCGTATAATATAATTATGTATAATATTTGTATTTAAGTTATATATATATATATATAAATATTAAATTTTGAATTATTTTTTAGTTTTTTAGAAGGACACATTTATATGAAAAAATGATCGCAGTTTAAATCCCTGAAATTCTGTGCAGGCCTAGGATATTTATTTATATATTATATTGTATATTATAGATAATATATAGATATAGCAGCAGGTAATAATTTACCTATATATATTTTAAATAAAATTTACTCATCTTTTATAAAGATTGATATAATTATATGTATATATATAAATATAATGTTAATGTTATGTCAATGTTTAAGGACATTTTCAGTTCATCTTACATTTTATTTTACATAAATATTTAACAGTAATTTTTAACGTTTAAGTGTTTTTGAAACATTAATTTAATGTTTATATGATATATATTTTGCACAGTGGGTATATAATAATATACGTACATTATTATGATAAGCTAATAAAAGTATGATTTCCGTATTATTTAATAAAAAAAAAATAACGTAATAATTAATTTTATATAATTAATCCATTATCAAAATATATTACTGACGATAAAAAATCGCCGTGAATATAACGATGTAATATATTATAATAATAAAATAATTTTACGCATAAAATCACACGCAAGGCGCAACTTAGCACACGTCAACACTTTTTTATTATACATTATAATTATAGGAATCTATATAATAATATATAGGACTAGAATTTTAATGTAACCTTCATTTTTTTTAATTTTTTTATTTTTGAGAACTATACCTATTTAATTTCATAAATATAATTATTATATATTTTAATATTAAAAACCATCTTGTAGGATCTTTTGAAAATATTTCACAATTTTTTCATATATTATATATGTCATTTTTAACATAGGTTATATTATATTTTTAATATTTGTGTCAATTTTCGAGAAATATTTCTAAAAAAATTAAATATTTTCACTTATATGTATTATGGGTACTTATACCATCTTACAGTTATATAAATATAGCTCAGTGGCGTATTTAGGGGAGGGCTCAAGAACTCGATGGGCCCAGGCCCCCTTGCTCCATATTATACATATAAGTAATAATGTCATATTATATTGCACTATTATTATGCGTTTTTCTCGTAATCGAAAATAATAATATGATTACCTATAATATTACGATGTCAATGAAATAAGAATATTACAAATAACGAGTAACTATTATAATAATAAAATATTAAAATGACATATTAATTTCCACTTTTTCGACAAAAATTACAAAATTTAAACAAAATTATTTATTCATATTTCAAATTAATTATACCTGTTTTATATAAAAATACATAAATTAACATTTAAATATATTCATTTGATGTTTTTATTGATGTGCCCACCCCCTTTTGATATTTCTAGATACGCCAGTCAACGCTACTGAATTATATAGCTGTATAATAGCGATATAATTATATGTAAAATACGAGTATATACTACATACAGCTATACACATTTATAAAACATATTTATATTATTATATACTATATAGACACGATATAATTTATAATATAATATATACTGTAATTAAACAGATAATACCTATATTTTTTTTTTAGTATACTTATAGTGGATATATTTTTATTTATTTGAGGTTTTAATATTTTATTATTTCATTAAATATTCAGAATTTTTAATTCATATATTATGATAATTTACTTGCTGCAGTCAGGGCATTTTTGTTTTTAATGTTTTTAGACCATTAAAATCCTAGCTAGCTCTAATAATAAATATTGTATGAACACGCAATAATTGTGTGTGTATATGTGTGTATTTACGTATATACATAATTATTTTACGCGTATTTCGATAATTACCTTGTACGCTGGCCAGAGTGATAGCTGCAGGCAAAAAACAGTGCAACCTGTAAAAACAATAAATAACGTTATATGCATATATGTATATAAGATATATAACTAATTTATATAAGTATACAATAATAATATAATAAAATATATAACCTATATAATTTTTGACGATAATAATATGTGTGAAGTCGTCATAAATAATTTTACAATTATTTTATAGGTTATTGATTAAATTCAAAATTAATAGTACTCATTGGCTAATAATGATTTCAATGTTAAATCTGCTTTATTTATTTAATAATAATCCTCGTATATGCTAACGCGAATACGTAAAAATACATTTTTAAGTCATTTTAATTTTAATTTTAGAAATTATTTGTGTGGATTAATCGAACTATATATATATATATAATTGAATATTAAACGAACTATAAGAAGAAACCTCTCGTATATTATATAAGAGCTGCATCATGAAATTCCTAAAACTTACGACTTATGAAAACAAATAGGTACACATTATAACATATAAACCTTATTAAAAATAATATTTATACGATCAATAAATAGTAGTAAAAATATTACCTATATCTTTCATTTTTGATAAACTATTATATATATTAAGTTTAATATTATTTAAATGATGTATTGTGATTTAAAATTGCATTTCTTTTTTGTAAATGTAAATATTGATAATCATAAAAACACTGTTCTATGTGTTACTATGAATTAAATTGATTAAAAATTTAAGATTATCATATTTCATATATATTATAATAGTATTATAACTATTATAGTAATATATTCTCAATTTCAACGAATTTCAAGAATTTGAAATACATATAGGTATCTATACTATTTATAATTTAAAAATATTTTTATATTTAGGTTTTTGATATTTTTTCGAGACGTATGCAAATAGGTATATGTTGAATATTATATAATATAATAGCTATAATATAGGTAAAAATAGTAGACGTAATAAATTAAATTAATGTATTAAACATGACTTTAAAATTTTAAATTTACATATAATATATTATTTATTTATATATATATTCATTTATTAAATAGACTCATATATGCATGCAGAATAATCTTTTCAAGACGCCATTTGGAACACTGCTATAAATTGATTACTTTTCTGCAGACTGCAAGATATATTATTGTATATAATATATTTCTACATAGCAATGATGAATTTAATAATTATGTTTTTCCGTGAAAATAAACTTATCCATCTCTCGAGAATTTTATAAGTTTAATGGTTATATATTATTATATATACATTCTCTATAATTCCTATAATTCTATGTATACGAGTATTTATTTAGTATTATTTTATATATTATTATTATTATTTCATATTATGTTTTAATTGTTTTGTTCAGAAATTCAGAATATATTGAATAAAATAATTCCGACAAGAGCTCTTTGCGCGCTATATATTATTATTATTATTATTATCATAAACGAGAGGGAAAATGAATATTTAAATATAATCTTATATGGTTGGTGATAGTGACGACGAGGGTGGTATAAATATATAATATAATATATATTAATGTATGTATCTGCATTCGGTACACGTGTGTTCGTTGGTCGCTGCCAAAAGACTTGCCGCTGATGTACACGATCCGAAGAAGACCACATGTGCCCGAAATATGTTATATATTCTCTTGTTCACGTCCGGTACGCATATGTACACGTACAATTCTGTACATAACTACCATATGCACGTATATATATTTTGAAATAAATATATTTTCTTTGACAATTTGACATATTTTATATACTAATATTGTACGTATATAACACTAATATAATATCATATTATAGTATACATACGCCTATATATCGTATATAATACGGAGTATATAAATTTAACATTATATTGATGTGTAGCCAAAATATCCGCCCTAAATGATATCTCAGTCATCGGTTCACTTTGAAAAAAAAATCCAACTATATTTGATACGAAATTGAAACAGATTCTATATCTTCATTATAATAATACATTAAAAATAATTGTTTTTTTTCTTTCAAAAATTTATATTTAATATTAGGACCATATTAATATAATAGATAAGATTAGTAATGAAGATTATTAATAATAATATATTATAAACATACGACTATAAGAGTGAATAACTATTTCTAAATTGTATATAATACGAGTATAATACGTATTACTCGTAATTTTATGATTCGACTAAAATGTATAAACATTTTAAAACCAAAACATACAATTTTCCTGGTTTCGTACAACACACAGGGCCGGCAATAGGGGGGCGCATGGGGGGGGTGACCCCCCCATGAACTGAATTTGGGTATTAGAATCGGCAATAATTGAGTTGGGACCGAAGTCGGCAATTTAGTCAATTTAGTCAGAAAGCATAGATTATATATTTATTTTATTATCTATGCCAGAAATTCAAATTTTATTTAAATTGTACTTTAGATTCTGACTCTGAGCGAAGCGAGAATGTATTATAGTTTTACAATGATGTGTCGCTTTCTTTTTTTTATGTCTGAAAACACTTTTACTACCCGAAATAACGCTTCGATTTTCACGAATAGCGAGTTTCAGATGTAAAAGTGGATGTAGATAGTACTTTATATAGGTTATTTTTCGAATTTCTCAAAATTGACCCTAAGCGGTAGAAAAAACGACGAAAACTGAAATTTCGAGGAATTCGATTTCAATATTTCACGATAACTCGGGCAATTTTGAAGTTAGAGACTTGAAAATTTTATTGGGTGATCACTTAGGTACTATATGTATGTGTGATAACATTTTGGAACCGTTACGTTAATTATTATTTTATACAAAATATTTAAATATAGGACATTGAATATTTTGTAATATTCTCGTTTTATGTATATAATGTTTGATAAAATTTTCAATTTTGGATATTTTGGTCTGAAAATAGGTCATACATTTTACTTGACACTATACCAAAATATTAGAAAAATCCCTAGTCTCAATTTTTTTTTAAGTTGATATTTTTATTTTAACCGAAAATAATATGAAAAAAAATGACGAAAAAACGACATTATCTGACTGAATTTCGCTCAGAATCGTTTTTCGAATTAAACACTATGATTTTCACACCTATATCCCTGCGGCAGGAGTATCAGCTCGTCTTTTATATCTGTTGTGTTTATTAATGACTTCTTGTATTGATATCTTATTATCTTAACAAGTGAAAATTATTGAGATGTCTAAAAGTAGAAAAAGAAAAGGAACAAAAGTTAAGCGTTTAACTTGCGGTAATGTATTTAATGATGATTATAAGAAGAGACATGAAATTAAAGAACATGCCTATTGATTAAATATTTAATAGTAGATATACTCGTATTTAATCAATGATATGCCGGTAGAAAAGTTTCGTTCAAGCATTTTGGAGCACCCGAAAATTTATTTTAATAACACATATTTTTGTGATAAATAAATGATTTAAATATTGGATACACTATTAGTGCCACAAAACTAAAAAAACTGCATAATATAACTATAAGAGCGGTTATAATTAGTCGGCAAAGTTGGAAAAAATACATTTATTTTTTTGCTTTTTTACACGTTTTTAAACAGTATTAAAAGTATTTGTGGTCGGCACATTTCTACAATTACCCCCCCCCCCCCCCACTAATATTTCTTAGCGCCGGCCCTGCAACACATATATTATAGTTTGCTGCAACAATTATCATAATATTATATTTTAATAGTTAATATATTATTAATATTTCTTTAAATGTAAAATTATAATTTATTTTATTACACTATTATTATTGTAAAATGTACGTTTTATTATAATACGAGTATATAGTATCATGTATGTATAATTATATTATATACAATATATGGGGTGCAGTGGCGTAGATACAATTTTTTTCTGGGAGGGGTGTTAACTTCAATGATACACCTCGAACAAGAAATAAGCCAAAAACCAAATAAAAATCAAATAATTGTCAAAAGTCTAAGTTATATAATTGTGTTGGAAGTTAAAGGATTAGAACCAGTCGTTATCACTGTTTTCGATTATTTATATTTCTACGAATAACAATAAATTCTATGATCAAATTAATATTATCTTTACAATTTTCAAAATTACTATAACTTTATAAATTAAGATTAATGCAGAATATTATTTATAGTAAATTTTTAATAATGTTCAACGTTCGTAATATTCATATATCTAACCATAGTAAAATGAAAATATCATTTTACTGTAATATGTTGGGTACGTATAATAATTAAATATTATAAAAAAAAATTCTGGGAGGGGTGGAAACCCCTTACACCCCCCCCCGTAACTACGCCACTGATGGGGTGCAACTTTTTTGTACGCCTAGCTAATTTTCAAATCGTTTTATAACGTATTATCTATATTATATGACAATGCACCATTGTCGTATTATATTCGACGCGTGATATTATAACGACCGTCTTGGGTAAAGTAAAAATATATTAAAGTTGTAAAACAATATATATAATAACACGTTTTTTATCGGTTTATACTCGTATATAATACATAATAAATTAAAAATCACTGTCAAATTTTGCGTCATATTTACCACTATATATACTATATCGTATACGAGTATAAACGTTTATACGAGTACAATTAAATAATATAATATGAATACCAATCCAATATACGAGTATATATGTGATTTTTGAAATAAATTGACGAGGGATTCGAACTATAAAAAAGTTTGAAACGCTATTTGCACTTTTTATAATATATAATATATATATATGAATATAAGTTATAACAATGCACGATACATGCAGTTATACGCAGATAAATCTCTGAATATATATTTCTACACTGAAACAGTCTCAAAGCAATGAAAAGTTTTCCGCATATATAATATATTATATATTATTCTCTCGGGCACGTTAAACTTTATATTGCAGTATTTTTATATCGTTCGAATTATTTCGTTCGATTTCACGACGGAATATGCATATTTCATCTATATATTATGCAATATATACGATTACCCATATATATGTATATATATACATATTATAATGTATTATTTATATAAAAATTATATAAATATACGAATCTGCAGATAAATACCTAAATACATATTATTTATAAACACAGCTATATACATCAACACTTCAACACCCATAAAATACTGCTTGTATTTATTTATCCTATATTTATAAGAAATTTGTTCGTATATTTGTGGGATATATCTGCAAACCTATGTAGGCTGCAGTTATATAATATAAATTTATAATATATTAATGATATTTAAATTTAGACATTATTAGTGTAAACAATCAGATTTTAGATCTATTAATTCATCGAAATATCTAAGTGAAAAATTAAGATTTTTGAATGCTTATTTTTTTAAATTATTATTATACTTATAGGTATAACGATAATACTATATATTGTAATATAATTATTTTTATTAGGTACTTTTTTAAATTTGAACATATCGTAAAAATAAAAATAATTGTCTTTTTATTTTTTGTGAATTTTGAAGATAGCCTGCAATTTATATAGAGTACAATATATTGTATGATAAATTTAGTGCCACAACATTTTTAATTTATCAAGATAGGTAAGGCGTATATTATATAGTTTAATTTTTAGGAATATTTTAATTTATTGAATAGATTTTCCGTGAACATTTCTAACGTCATTATTTGTGATCAATGATAATTAATTGCAAATAATAATTAAAGTGATAATGATAACTATTATATAGTTATATTATAATAAATTAATAAAACAAATTTGCATATTATTATTATTATTAAATGTGTAATTATAATAGTTATAAGCAAGGCTCGGAACTTTAGGCATTTGCATATTTGTCCAGAAAGTGCATATTGAAATTTTTATTCGATACAAATTCGATTCGTATTATGTACATTTCAAATATAAAAATTTTTGTTGCATAATTTTGCATATTTTGTTATTTTTTGTACGAATTCGCATATTTTGGATTTAAGAACATTTATATGCATATTTCATGGATTTAACGAATTTTTTTCAGAAATTTATAGTTTATCAATAAAATATTAGATATATGACAAACAAAATTTTAAGTTTTATATCGTTTGACTCTCAAAAAATAAATAAATTCATCAATGGCAATAATTGTATTGCTCCAGCTCGCAATATACTGGACAATAATATCTCTGTAGTACTGAGAACTCGCCGACCGACCTGTATTTATTTTTATACAAATTTACCACTATACTAATATTTTGTACCATGATATAAAATATAAATAGTATAACTGTGGGTAATTTTTTTCTCATGTACCTAACTTAAATTTTTAAATTTTGTATGTAAAATTTATGTTGTTCAATAAATTTCATAGTTTGCATAATTATTTTCTAATTTTTTACTGCATATTATCCGCATATTCTGATGTTTTTTAACGCATATATATGTGCATATTTTAGTATTTTTTAGGGCATAAAGTTCCGAGCCTTGGTTATAAGTATAAAAAACAATGACGTCAGAAATATAATTTATTTAATAAATGAAAAAATCACTACTTATAAAGATACTTATTAAGATATAAATCTTGTAAACCAATCAAAATTATCATACAATTATTGTGCTCTGTAAAATGGCTATCTTTAAATTCATAAAACATCAAAAAGCAATGGGCAGTGATACAGCAGGTGAAAAGAAAATAATAATAGTGTTGAATTTTGATTAACATTTGAATTCATCATATAATACGAATATATAAACTCGTATATATAATAGGTACTCATAAAACCTCTAAATTATTATAGTTATCTATACCTTGTAAATACCCAAATCTGACAGCATGCAGTGCTTCGCTCAGAATCGTTTTTCGAATGTAACGATTTATCATTGCATTCAAATATTAATCAAAATCCAACACTATATACTTTTTACACCTGTATCCATTCTCTTGCTTTTTATAATGTAAACAGCTAAAAAAAAAAAAATCGTAAAAACAATATTCATAATTTATTGGAATACAGTTAAGTAAAATATATTTGAACTACAATAAATGTTTTTGTCCTTTTTATTAATCATTATTGTAAAAATATTAAGAAATAATACGAAGAATACTTATATATACGAGTACTATATAATAGATTAAATTATGTATTTATTCTTAGATTTTAGATTACACTAAAAATTTCAACTTTAAACAGCTATAAAAAAATTTGAGACTTGGGATTTTTATAATATTTTAGTATCATGTTAAGTAATATGTGAGTATACTTTAGTGTAATTTTCAGACTTTAAAACCCAAAATTGTTAATTTTATCAAACATATACATAAAAAGGAGAAGTTTAGGAAATATTCAAAGTTCTATTATATTACCTACATTTATCTGTTTATATTTTAAAGAAAAATTAACGTAACGGTTCCAAAATTTTATCACACCCACATATATATACAATATACATATATATATATATATTATATATACCTATATCAATTATTGGTACTATACAGTATATGCACCTATTCGTCGAAATTTCAGTTCTCGTGAAAAATGTTGTTTTTTTATCATTTTTTAATCGTTTTTCTTATCGAATGGGGTCAATTTTGAGAACTTTGAAAAACGACTTAAATAAAGTACTAACATCATCCACTTTCCAATCATAATATATGCTATTAGGGAAAATCGGAGCATTATTTCGGTAGAAAATGTGTTTACATAATAAGAGAAAAAAAAAGACACATCATTGTAAAACCAATATATATAGATTCTTTGCTTTGCTCAAAATCTTAAAGTAATAAAAGCAATATTTTATGTAGTCCTTTACCTAACTAATAATTTTAAAATAAAAAAACAGCATTCAAAAATCTTAATTTTTCACGCAGACACGAAAATATTGCAATGAGTATATAGATCTTGGATTCTGTGTCTATATACACAATTTTTATGATATTTTACTGCACACCCTATATAATATATTCCTATTATATATAATATAAAATCTTGGATTGAAATCAATTTAGAACGTCTATTATAAATAATACCTTATAAATAATATATTGTATATACGTGCACAATGGAGACAAATCAGACATCAGGACGGTCGACGCCGTGAGTATTTATACCTATAAATAATATATATAATTATTTATTATATTATATATATAGGGGAATACACATCAGTGATTTTTCATTGATAACACGCCATTTTCGGTAAAATAATAATTTAATATATTTTTCAGGAATAAACCATAAACGTCTCTTTTTTTTTTAATATTTATTCATTAGAAAAGAGGGATTTACAACACACGTACTCGTATAATGTACATCATATATATTTCAACTCATTTTATATCAGTTTCCAAAAACAGGGTTTTTCTGTTAACGTTCATTAATATATTATTTGTGGATAATATAATATTATAACATAATGTATACATTTTTTTTTTTTTTTTTTTTTTGTGACAGCTCACATGATAATACGAGTATATTTTAACGCACGACACATGTGTGTTTCGTGGTTATAATATTATCGTATATGAGAGTAGATTCGTTTTTTTTTTTTTTTTTTTTTTTACTATTTTATATATGCCGCGGGGGTTGATATATTTTGAGTTTTACGCGTTTCAGGACCCGTCTGTACTCAATTATTATATTAGATTCGGGGAGGAGATTGCAGCGCAGTTCAAGAGGAATGACTCGACAACCGACGGTGTGCACACGCGTATACGTATACATATAATATATAAATATATAAAGATAAACATATTTTACTGCAGAGTTATCAGAATATCATATGTTACAAAAATAATGGATATAATATTTAAAATTAAAACGCATGCTTACGATATTATACACCTTTTTTTTTTTTTTTTTTTTATATTTAACGTGAAATTCTGATCATTCTGTATATATAACTTCTAAGTTCTAACGTAGATTATTGGCGTTTATACCCTTAAAAAATAAAACCTACACCTTCTCGTATTATACCAGACACTATATATATATACACTATAAAGACGCATTAATTATACGAGTATGCAGTATAAAGTAACAAGTATATAAAATATATATTATATATATATAGGTATAAATAATTCAAGGGAGTGCATTACACGAACCGTGTGATAATAATATATATTTTAATTTTTGATAACAATCAAGAACGGGTCTGTGAAACTTTACATAATATAATTGTATACATTATATTTTTTATATTTTTATATATTATAAATATAATTCACCTAAGTATAATCATAACTTTATTATCATATTATAATACACTATATACACTATATAATATATTATAGCGTAATATGAATACTAAATACCACACATATTTATATATTTTATAATTAACGCATCAAGTATTTTCCATACCACTTTTATTTAGATATATATAAATTATTATACATTTTTTCCTGTATAATTAATAAAACCAACTAAGTAAATCTTGATTTTAAAATTTTTTTGAAATAATTAAAGTATAATTTATACATATATGATGAGAAATTTGTGGTCTAATGTGTATATATTTTATTTTTGTATTATATATATATATATATATATATTATTATATTAGATGTATTGAGAGAGAAGGAAATAAAAGTTGATTATAATTTCGTATTACAAAAATAGTGTAAACAAATTTTAATGTATATACATTGTATATAATAGGGTTATCATTATCGTTCACAGCACTGCCATTTCCATAATTTTCGTTATATTGCACAATTTACTATTCACGTGTCGTAATTAATGATAATTTGACTTGGGAAATAGATATTATAACAGATATTATAATAGATATAATAGATATTATATATCTTTACAAATAATAACCAAATTTTGATTATCTTAGTATAAGGGTTAAATTCAAATTTATATATAAATATATACGATATACCATCACTTCAATCATACCCTTTCGTCGTGTCTCCTGATCAATATTTTATATATAGACGTATCATATATAATATAATATAGTTATATGTTTTATAAAATATCATGTATATGAATAAATTATAATATAATAATTCTTTACCTGTTTGGAAAATAACTTGATTGAATTTGGGAGTCCACGATTAGGCGTTTACATATGGCTTCTCGCAGAAATCCGTGATGATAGATCGCCTCCAAATATGATGTATAAAGGTATACTATTTATGATCGTATGCGCCTAAATATATACTTTCAACGGCGCGATGTACCCCACTTTAGGATTTCGCCTTATCTGTAAAAAAAATATAAAAAAACGCATTTTAAATTACTTATTATTATTCATTATAATATACTCGCATTTCTCATATACACGCGTATTTATATACATATATATTATAGTTTAGTATAAGGAAGTTAAGTATAAAAGAATATAAGTGATATGAAATATTTTATGTAAAAAATTTACAGAACCCATCAACGGTATTATTATATTATATTAAAAATAGCTAGGGTTATATATACTTATAGTCCGAATATAGAGTTCACAGATTCACCTCACGTATATCTAATAACTATATATATATAATAATACCTAGATAAATATACAGGGAAAATTTAATTTCCTGTTCGGGGTCGAACGAGAATCGCGAAAACTCGAGCGTGTCATGACGCCGAATACTAAATATATTATATATATAACACACCATTATATATTCCAACGTCGTCGTTTTATTGCTCGGCTCGGGGAAACGATAGTAGATTTTAATTTCAAACAACGCGCGCGCTCGCGTTTTACCAACTATAGCCCATCAGCTATGTATACATATTACATATATATATTATATATTTATATGTATGTATATATACGTGCACAGTATATATTATATTATAATCCCTTGCAGAAGCAGTCGATATATATATATATGAATAGAACACACGCGTTCTCGGGTCGGGCACTAATTAAAAACGACCCTTCGAGTAAAAATATATAATATGACTGATATATGATGGTTACCACGCTCCACGCAGCAATATTTAATATATGCGTTGTTCAGAACAGCTATGGCGTATAGGTATATGTACGGGTATACCGCTTATATACCTTGTTATATTATGTATTATATAGATTATAATAATAATTAATATACATTGTCACAGAGCAAGGTCAACCGGACCTATCATGTATAATCATGTAGTATTATATCCTTTAATATATTATATATACGTGCCGGAAACCGGTTACCCGGTATATGCGTCCTGCAGATAACGACCGCGTATACTATGCTTATTATAATATATTTTATATATTATAATTATTATGGATATGTGAGATAATATTATATAGTTTTTCTGTATGCATATTATAAATATATAGCAGTCTATAAAGCAACGAATATAATATTATAGGGATTATTTTTTCTGATATACAATAATATATATTATATAATTTAATTATATATAATATAATAAGATACGCTTATATCTGATAATGATTTAACTTCTTGTGTGGGCCAACTAGTATAATATGTTATACGTATAAATATACGTACAGATATACATTTAATAATATGTATGTTATATAATATAAAATCCCACCCATATACATAATCGCTATACAATAATATCCATAATATATATAATCTTATATATAAATATTTTCCTCTTATCTCATCGTATCTATACGTAGTATAATATACCATATGTATTATTATATTATTTATTTTACGTATGCAATACATATATATATATATATATATATATATATATATATATTGTATTTATATTATAATATGTAATGTGTTTGTGATAGTTGTTCTTGTTATCACTAAAAATCTGCAGTTATCTTAAAATAGCGATAGGCATAGTTATATTATAAATTTATATATAATGTAAATATATATATTTGAAAAAATTACATTAGACGAATATGCCAATATAATACGACTATACGAGTATATACGTATCTATAAAATATAAAACTATAAAATATTTTAGAGATTAAATAATAAACTGCAGTAATCTCCCTTTTAGGAGTCAGGTTTATCCCGCAGGGGTCAACAACGCATTTGGAAACAGATAGAAACTTCTAGGAGAGCATCATATAATATATAGGTTCCAAAAATCTAAAAAATTCATTAGGAGCCCAACAAAGTATTAACTCTCTGAATACAAAGATAAAGAGAATGACTTATACACCACCTCTCTAACATGTTATATAATATGTATTTTCTTAAAAAAAAATTGCCTAAACACTTCATAAAAATTTATAATATATATTTCACATTATTTATAATTTTCATAGGTTGTATAAGACAGAAGACAAAAATAATGTACCTATAACAAACATTACTATTCATATTTTAAAACGTCTAAAAAAATTAATATTCGTAAACATCATACATCTGTATTTCATTGGATTTAATTTAATTTCTATTGATAATATATTATCGACGTTTTGCGAAGGTAACATAATTTTAAATTATTGGATTATGTCGTCGTAATTTAGTACGTTAATATTATGCACAAATAAACATTGAAAATATTGACAACATATTTATAGAAACAACCAAAGTGATGCAAAATACTGCAGTACAAATACTGTGTGTATAATATTGTATATAGGAACTTATATTATATTCTATACTTCTAGTACTTCTACTATATAGACAACCAATAGAGATAATAGAAATTAGAAATATACAAACGCTAAAAAGTAAAAACAGTATTCCATTATATCTTCATATACCTTCACAATAAAAAAAATACCAAAATTATACCATAATACCTATACTATAATTGGGTAATGGGTATATTCGATGTTAATTGTTATTATACCCAAACGATTCGGTAACATTCGAAGAACAAAAATTATGTTATATATAATAATATTATATTAAAATAAATAATTATGATTTTATATTTTGATCGTTATAAATATCAGAAAGCAATGTAGTGTTAATTTTATAGACTTTATGTAAAAGCATTAAAATGTGTATAAGTACCTACCTTATAATAATTGGTAAACACAAAAATAAGAATATTTCATTTAGCATGTATTTTTTTTAAAATTTAAAACAAAAAAATTAAATGCACGGTGTGTGTATATAAATTATGAAACATGTTGTTTATATAAAAATTTTTATATATAATATATACTTATATTTATATTTTTTTATATATACTCGTATATACCTACTTATATATTAACTTCATAATATTGTAGAAAAAAATTACAAAATATATTAGAGGAAAAATTATTTTTAACAGTTCCAGCTTATATAAAGAATATGTAAGCCATAAAATACATATAACGTATAATGACATGAAATGTGTTTATTGTTGACAGACGCGACTTGACGATTGATATCGGTATGCGCTCGGGCGAGACACGCTATTATAAATATACGTACCGCATTTATACGAACGTGCGAAAAAATATTATAGCTTATTATAATATATTAATATGTATCATATTCATATAATATGTAATACATTTTTAAATACATATATTATATAGTAAATCCATATATAAACACAACACACACACGGATAAATAATTTATATAAGAAATAAACATAAGTGAATAGGTATATCATATGTGTTGTCGAAAGATTAGATGGTTTGAAGGGTCGAGCAGGGGTATAAAATGCACACTATACCTACTATATTATGGAGGGAGAGAAAGTGGATATTTAACTAAAACATTTGGAAACGTTAAATTTAAAACATTAAATTCGTATTATGTATATATATAAGGTGATGATGTATATAAGGTACTTCTATAATATTAAAACTTAAAAAGATTATATAATATATTAATATATAAATATAATATAACCTATATATAATAGATGCTAAGGTGCTTATTATATATTTTCGTCAATTTATTTTAGAAATAAAGTCTATATATATGAAAAAATATGCACTTTAGCTATATACATGTAGACTGCTATTATATTAGAGTGTTCCAAATCTGTACATTTTACTAATGATAATATAATGCATATAAATAGGTATACCTGTAATATGTACACATATACACAAAAATTTATTAAGATTTATGATTACTTATTATTAAGTTGTTATAGTTTGGCAATGGATTATATTTTTTTTTTTTTTTTTAAAGATGTTTCATAAAAATAAAGATAAATTATTTTCATTTTTGAAATTATGTAAAATTGATAAGATATAACCAAGGGTACCTATATATTTTTATAAAAATGTGTTATGTGATGGACGTGCTATAGGGTATTGACTTCCCTATAGCTGGTATATATTAGTCACATCAAGATTGTAATTTTTAGGAATTTTTTATTTATATTGAAATGTATTATAATTTTATAACTATAGCAATATATATATATATATATATATATATATATATATATATATATATA
>JAIUCT010010178.1:0-18140 GCA_021307375.1 Tetraneura akinire | reverse complement strand
TAATGCATTAATTTTATTAAAATATTTAAATGATTAAATTAAAAAAATTAATTGCCTATATTTAGGTTATAATATATATATATTATATAAATATATATGATATATATTATACAGTGATGTTCCCATCAATTTTTTTGAGAATATATAATATACTATAATAATAGCTAAAAAAAATACCCGAATTCTAATTTATTCTATTTTTATATTTTAAATTAGGAAAAAGGGATAATGATAAATAAATATAAATTTTAATTGATCATTTTTTATATTAATCAATTGTATTTCTATATAATATATTAAAAATGTTATTAAATATATGTTGAAAAAAGATGTTCGTTAAAACGATTATTGACTATTATATATTATATAGCGTTATTTTCACCATTAGTATTAGAGTTTATTATTTTATTTTTTATTTTGTTCAGTATAAAAAAAAAAGAAAGAAAAATAGTCAAGTGTACCCCGTTTAATTTCAGCTTTCTACTAATGGTCAGGTGAGAGGTGTTTAGGTGTTTAAACACCCTCCGAAATTATAATACTCCGTATTCGTCGTTATTAAATTTAAATAAATAATAAAATATAATATTTTGAATTTTTTCATTTTAATGATATTAATAATAATATTTAGATCTTAACACCCGTCAAAAATATTTTCCACCTACGCCCATATGATTTTGCTATATAAATAAAGATATGGCGATTTATTATAGTACAAAAATTCGTTCTAGAATATTTTATGAACACCGCGGCATTTCCGACTAATTATAATAATTACCTATAACAATTAATAATATATTATTTCTTCTTTTTCAATCGGAATTCTTTGAGAATATACGCAGGGTAACCTAACTTATACCCATTGTTTTTTTTTTTTTTTTAAGAAAGCTTGACAGTGTACGTAAAGATTTAAATATTTTATTGAAAAATATCTCGTAAATGTTTTTTTTTTTGTGATGTTGAAAATCGAAATCTTTTGTGGTTTAATCGGATT
Source organism: Tetraneura akinire (assembly GCA_021307375.1). Taxonomy (NCBI): domain Eukaryota; kingdom Metazoa; phylum Arthropoda; class Insecta; order Hemiptera; family Aphididae; genus Tetraneura; species Tetraneura akinire. The sequence goes on along the minus strand of JAIUCT010010178.1, from coordinate 17,149 downwards.
TCTTAAAAATATATACCGATATATCAATTATAGGTGCAGCTATGTTAGCACATATACATTATATAGTTTTTGTACCTATAATATAAAATTACATAGTGAGAGAGTATTTTACGGTCTTAACCTGCAGCCCGGTATATACGACGGAATTAAAAAAAAAAAAGAAAATATCAGAAGGTATATCGCCGCGTGTATACCCTCCACTGTACAACCCTGTATATATACGTATATAGAACGCGTGGTTGTTTGTCGACAAACGCAGATGAACGCTGCAAGATGAAATATTATCAAATTATGTGAAACTATACGAAATAAAGATGTCCGATACGTATAATTATACGTATAATATTATATATTATAATATTATTTTAGTATAAAAGAGACTTGTCGTCCATATATTCACCTGCGCCGTCACGTATATATACGCATTAAAATATATACCTAATATATAAACGTTAAGAAGAAAAAAATAATAATAATATAACCTATAATATTATTTAACGTTATATTACATTTATAATATATTATTGTAATGCGGTATAGGAGCCGCCGAGACTAGATCTCAATCGGCCGTCGACCGGTCGCGCGGCTGTGGCGGCGGCCATCTTTGTGCGCGCATGACTGCTCATCATGTGATTTTCGACTGGTCCGCAGACATGCCGCCACGGGAGGTCCTGTGCCGCAAGTGCACAGCACGCACGCGCGTCGCGTCTCCTTATTATACGCGACACATCCTTACAATATTATTATAGTCCTTTATTATATTATATAAAATGAAATAATTTCACGTATATTTGTAAAACAAGACTTTGCAGGAATTTATATATTATACCGCGGTAATGTTTTCATCCACCGTATATAAAATCGATGGCGAGTTATTTAATAAATAATATTATACATAGGCTTATAATATATAATAAGGATTCGCCTGTTATATATATTTAACCTTATTATAATTTCATATACTCGTAATATATACCTATTATACTCGTATAATATAATTATGTATAATATTTGTATTTAAGTTATATATATATATATATAAATATTAAATTTTGAATTATTTTTTAGTTTTTTAGAAGGACACATTTATATGAAAAAATGATCGCAGTTTAAATCCCTGAAATTCTGTGCAGGCCTAGGATATTTATTTATATATTATATTGTATATTATAGATAATATATAGATATAGGTAATTTTTATATATATTTTAAATAAAATTTACTCATCTTTTATAAAGATTGATATAATTATATATATATATATATATATGAATATAATGTTAATGTTATGTCAATGTTTAAGGACATTTTGTCATTTTCAGTTCATCTTACATTTTATTTTACATAAATTTAACAGTCATTTTTAACGTTTTAAGTGTTTTTGAAACATTAATTTAATGTTTATATGATATATATTTTGCACAGTGGGTATATAATAAATATACGTACATTATTATGATAAGCTAATAAAAGTATGATTTCCGTATTATTTAATAAAAAAAAATAACGTAATAATTAATTTTATATAATTAATCCATTATCAAAATATATTACTGACGATAAAAAATCGCCGTGAATATAACGATGTAATATATTATAATAATAAAATAATTTTACGCATAAAATCACACGCAAGGCGCAACTTAGCACACGTCAACACTTTTTTATTATACATTATAATTATAGGAATCTATATAATAATATATAGGACTAGAATTTTAATGTAACCTTCATTTTTTTTAATTTTTTTATTTTTGAGAACTATACCTATTTAATTTCATAAATATAATTATTATATATTTTAATATTAAAAACCATCTTGTAGGATCTTTTGAAAATATTTCACAATTTTTTCATATATTATATATGTCATTTTTAACATAGGTTATATTATATTTTTAATATTTGTGTCAATTTTCGAGAAATATTTCTAAAAAAATTAAATATTTTCACTTATATGTATTATGGGTACTTATACCATCTTACAGTTATATAAATATAGCTCAGTGGCGTATTTAGGGGAGGGCTCAAGAACTCGATGGGCCCAGGCCCCCTTGCTCCATATTATACATATAAGTAATAATGTCATATTATATTGCACTATTATTATGCGTTTTTCTCGTAATCGAAAATAATAATATGATTACCTATAATATTACGATGTCAATGAAATAAGAATATTACAAATAACGAGTAACTTATAATAATAAAATATTAAAATGACATATTAATTTCCACTTTTTCGACAAAAATTACAAAATTTAAACAAAATTATTTATTCATATTTCAAATTAATTATACCTGTTTTATATAAAAATACATAAATTAACATTTAAATATATTCATTTGATGTTTTTATTGATGTGCCCACCCCCTTTTGATATTTCTAGATACGCCAGTCAACGCTACTGAATTATATAGCTGTATAATAGCGATATAATTATATGTAAAATACGAGTATATACTACATACAGCTATACACATTTATAAAACATATTTATATTATTATATACTATATAGACACGATATAATTTATAATATAATATATACTGTAATTAAACAGATAATACCTATATTTTTTTTTTAGTATACTTATAGTGGATATATTTTTATTTATTTGAGGTTTTAATATTTTATTATTTCATTAAATATTCAGAATTTTTAATTCATATTATGATAATTTACTTGCTGCAGTCAGGGCATTTTTGTTTTTAATGTTTTTAGACCATTAAAATCCTAGCTAGCTCTAATAATAAATATTGTATGAACACGCAATAATTGTGTGTGTATATGTGTATTTACGTATACATAATTATTTTACGCGTATTTCGATAATTACCTTGTACGCTGGCCAGAGTGATAGCTGCAGGCAAAAAACAGTGCAACCTGTAAAAACAATAAATAACGTTATATGCATATATGTATATAAGATATATAACTAATTTATATAAGTATACAATAATAATATAATAAAATATATAACCTATATAATTTTTGACAATAATAATATGTGTGAAGTCGTCATAAATAATTTTACAATTATTTTATAGGTTATTGATTAAATTCAAAATTAAGTACTAATTGGCTAATTTTCAATGTTAATGAATTTCAATGTTAAATCTGCTTTATTTATTTAATAATAATCCTCGTATATGCTAACGCGAATACGTAAAAATACATTTTTAAGTCATTTTAATTTTAATTTTAGAAATTATTTGTGTGGATTAATCGAACTATATATATATATATAATTGAATATTAAACGAACTATAAGAAGAAACCTCTCGTATATTATATAAGAGCTGCATCATGAAATTCCTAAAACTTACGACTTATGAAAACAAATAGGTACACATTATAACATATAAACCTTATTAAAAATAATATTTATACGATCAATAAATAGTAGTAAAAATATTACCTATATCTTTCATTTTTGATAAACTATTATATATATTAAGTTTAATATTATTTAAATGATGTATTGTGATTTAAAATTGCATTTCTTTTTTGTAAATGTAAATATTGATAATCATAAAAACACTGTTCTATGTGTTACTATGAATTAAATTGATTAAAAATTTAAGATTATCATATTTCATATATATTATAATAGTATTATAACTATTATAGTAATATATTCTCAATTTCAACGAATTTCAAGAATTTGAAATACATATAGGTATCTATACTATTTATAATTTAAAAATATTTTTATATTTAGGTTTTTGATATTTTTTCGAGACGTATGCAAATAGGTATATGTTGAATATTATATAATATAATAGCTATAATATAGGTAAAAATAGTAGACGTAATAAATTAAATTAATGTATTAAACATGACTTTAAAATTTTAAATTTACATATAATATATTATTTATTTATATATATATTCATTTATTAAATAGACTCATATATGCATGCAGAATAATCTTTTCAAGACGCCATTTGGAACACTGCTATAAATTGATTACTTTTCTGCAGACTGCAAGATATATTATTGTATATAATATATTTCTACATAGCAATGATGAATTTAATAATTATGTTTTTCCGTGAAAATAAACTTATCCATCTCTCGAGAATTTTATAAGTTTAATGGTTATATATTTATTATATATATACATTCTCTATAATTCCTATAATTCTATGTATACGAGTATTTATTTAGTATTATTTTATATATTATTATTATTATTTCATATTATGTTTTAATTGTTTTGTTCAGAAATTCAGAATATATTGAATAAAATAATTCCGACAAGAGCTCTTTGCGCGCTATATATTATTATTATTATTATCATAAACGAGAGGGAAAATGAATATTTAAATATAATCTTATATGGTTGGTGATAGTGACGACGAGGGTGGTATAAATATATAATATAATATATATTAATGTATGTATCTGCATTCGGTACACGTGTGTTCGTTGGTCGCTGCCAAAAGACTTGCCGCTGATGTACACGATCCGAAGAAGACCACATGTGCCCGAAATATGTTATATATTCTCTTGTTCACGTCCGGTACGCATATGTACACGTACAATTCTGTACATAACTACCATATGCACGTATATATATTTTGAAATAAATATATTTTCTTTGACAATTTGACATATTTTATATACTAATAATGTACGTATATAACTAATATAATATCATATTATAGTATACATACGCCTATATATCGTATATAATACGGAGTATATAAATTTAACATTATATTGATGTGTAGCCAAAATATCCGCCCTAAATGATATCTCAGTCATCGGTTCACTTTGAAAAAAAAATCCAACTATTTGATACGAAATTGAAACAGATTCTATATCTTTTCATTATAATAATACATTAAAAATAATTGTTTTTTTTTTTTTTTCAAAAATTTATATTTAATATTAGGACCATATTAATATAATAGATAAGATTAGTAATGAAGATTATTAATAATAATATATTATAAACAATACGACTATAAGAGTGAATAACTATTTCTAAATTGTATATACGAGTATAATATATAATACGTACTCGTAATTTTATGATTCTACTAAAATGTATAAACATTTTAAAACCAAAACATACAATTTTCCTGGTTTCGTACAACACACAGGGCCGGCAATAGGGGGGCGCATGGGGGGTGACACCCCCCCCCATGAACTGAATTTGGGTATTAGAATCGGCAATAATTGAGTTGGGACCGAAGTCGGCAATTTAGTCAATTTAGTCAGAAAGCATAATAGATTATATATTTATTTTATTATGTATGCCAGAAATTCAAATTTTATTTAAATTGTACTTTAGATTCTGACTCTGAGCGAAGCGAGAATGTATTAGTTTTACAATGATGTGTCGCTTTCTTTTTTTTATGTCTGAAAACACTTTTACTACTTGAAATAACGCTTTGATTTTCACGAATAGCGAGTTTCAGATGTAAAAGTGGATGTAGATAGTACTTTATATAGGTTATTTTTCGAATTTCTCAAAATTGACCTTAAGCGGTAGAAAAAACGACGAAAACTGAAATTTCGAGGAATTCGATTTCAATATTTCACGATAACTCGGGCAATTTTGAAGTTAGAGACTTGAAAATTTTATTGGGTGATCACTTAGGTACTATTATGTATGTGTGATAACATTTTGGAACCGTTACGTTAATTATTATTTTATACAAAATATTTAAATATAGGACATTGAATATTTTGTAATATTCTCGTTTTATGTATATAATGTTTGATAAAATTTTCAATTTTGGATATTTTGGTCTGAAAATAGGTCATACATTTTACTTGACACTATACCAAAATATTAGAAAAATCCCTAGTCTCAATTTTTTTTTAAGTTGATATTTTTATTTTAACCGAAAATAATATGAAAAAAAATGACGAAAAAACGACATTATCTGACTGAATTTCGCTCAGAATCGTTTTTCGAATTAAACACTATGATTTTCACACCTATATCCCTGCGGCAGGAGTATCAGCTCGTCTTTTATATCTGTTGTGTTTATTAATGACTTCTTATTGTATTGATATCTTATTATCTTAACAAGTGAAAATTATTGAGATGTCTAAAAGTAGAAAAAGAAAAGGAACAAAAGTTAAGCGTTTAACTTGCGGTAATGTATTTAATGATGATTATAAGAAGAGACATGAAATTAAAGAACATGCCTATTGATTAAATATTTAATAGTAGATATACTCGTATTTAATCAATGATATGCCGGTAGAAAAGTTTCGTTCAAGCATTTTGGAGCACCCGAAAATTTATTTTAATAACACATATTTTTGTGATAAATAAATGATTTAAATATTGGATACACTTAGTGCCACAAAACTAAAAAAACTGCATAATATAACTATAAGAGCGGTTATAATTAGTCGGCAAAGTTGGAAAAAATACATTTATTTTTTTGCTTTTTTACACGTTTTTAAACAGTATTAAAAGTATTTGTGGTCGGCACATTTCTACAATTACCCCCCCCCCCCCCCACTAATATTTCTTAGCGCCGGCCCTGCAACACATATATTATAGTTTGCTGCAACAATTATCATAATATTATATTTTAATAGTTAATATATTATTAATATTTCTTTAAATGTAAAATTATAATTTATTTTATTACACTATTATTATTGTAAAATGTACGTTTTATTATAATACGAGTATATAGTATCATGTATGTATAATTATATTATATACAATATATGGGGTGCAGTGGCGTAGATACAATTTTTTTCTGGGAGGGGTGTTAACTTCAATGATACACCTCGAACAAGAAATAAGCCAAAAACCAAATAAAAATCAAATAATTGTCAAAAGTCTAATAAGTTATATAATTGTGTTGGAAGTTAAAGGATTAGAACCAGTCGTTATCACTGTTTTCGATTATTTATATTTCTACGAATAACAATAAATTCTATGATCAAATTAATATTATCTTTACAATTTTCAAAATTACTATAACTTTATAAATTAAGATTAATGCAGAATATTATTTATAGTAAATTTTTAATAATGTTCAACGTTCGTAATATTCATATATCTAACCATAGTAAAATGAAAATATCATTTTACTGTAATATGTTGGGTACGTATAATAATTAAATATTATAAAAAAAAATTCTGGGAGGGGTGGAAACCCCTTACACCCCCCCCCGTAACTACGCCACTGATGGGGTGCAACTTTTTTGTACGCCTAGCTAATTTTCAAATCGTTTTATAACGTATTATCTATATTATATGACAATGCACCATTGTCGTATTATATTCGACGCGTGATATTATAACGACCGTCTTGGGTAAAGTAAAAATATATTAAAGTTGTAAAACAATATATATAATAACACGTTTTTTATCGGTTTATACTCGTATATAATACATAATAAATTAAAAATCACTGTCAAATTTTGCGTCATATTTACCACTATATATACTATATCGTATACGAGTATAAACGTTTATACGAGTACAATTAAATAATATAATATGAATACCAATCCAATATACGAGTATATATGTGATTTTTGAAATAAATTGACGAGGGATTCGAACTATAAAAAAGTTTGAAACGCTATTTGCACTTTTTATAATATATAATATATATATATGAATATAAGTTATAACAATGCACGATACATGCAGTTATACGCAGATAAATCTCTGAATATATATTTCTACACTGAAACAGTCTCAAAGCAATGAAAAGTTTTCCGCATATATAATATATTATATATTATTCTCTCGGGCACGTTAAACTTTATATTGCAGTATTTTTATATCGTTCGAATTATTTCGTTCGATTTCACGACGGAATATGCATATTTCATCTATATATTATGCAATATACGATTACCCATATATATGTATATATATACATATTATAATGTATTATTTATATAAAAATTATATAAATATACGAATCTGCAGATAAATACCTAAATACATATTATTTATAAACACAGCTATATACATCAACACTTCAACACCCATAAAATACTGCTTGTATTTATTTATCCTATATTTATAAGAAATTTGTTCGTATATTTGTGGGATATATCTGCAAACCTATGTAGGCTGCAGTTATATAATATAAATTTATAATATATTAATGATATTTAAATTTAGACATTATTAGTGTAAACAATCAGATTTTAGATCTATTAATTCATCGAAATATCTAAGTGAAAAATTAAGATTTTTGAATGCTTATTTTTTTAAATTATTATTATACTTATAGGTATAACGATAATACTATATATTGTAATATAATTATTTTTATTAGGTACTTTTTTAAATTTGAACATATCGTAAAAATAAAAATAATTGTCTTTTTATTTTTTGTGAATTTTGAAGATAGCCTGCAATTTATATAGAGTACAATATATTGTATGATAAATTTAGTGCCACAACATTTTTAATTTATCAAGATAGGTAAGGCGTATATTATATAGTTTAATTTTTAGGAATATTTTAATTTATTGAATAGATTTTCCGTGAACATTTCTAACGTCATTATTTGTGATCAATGATAATTAATTGCAAATAATAATTAAAGTGATAATGATAACTATTATATAGTTATATTATAATAAATTAATAAAACAAATTTGCATATTATTATTATTATTAAATGTGTAATTATAATAGTTATAAGCAAGGCTCGGAACTTTAGGCATTTGCATATTTGTCCAGAAAGTGCATATTGAAATTTTTATTCGATACAAATTCGATTCGTATTATGTACATTTCAAATATAAAAATTTTTGTTGCATAATTTTGCATATTTTGTTATTTTTTGTACGAATTCGCATATTTTGGATTTAAGAACATTTATATGCATATTTCATGGATTTAACGAATTTTTTTCAGAAATTTATAGTTTATCAATAAAATATTAGATATATGACAAACAAAATTTTAAGTTTTATATCGTTTGACTCTCAAAAAATAAATAAATTCATCAATGGCAATAATTGTATTGCTCCAGCTCGCAATATACTGGACAATAATATCTCTGTAGTACTGAGAACTCGCCGACCGACCTGTATTTATTTTTATACAAATTTACCACTATACTAATATTTTGTACCATGATATAAAATATAAATAGTATAACTGTGGGTAATTTTTTTCTCATGTACCTAACTTAAATTTTTAAATTTTGTATGTAAAATTTATGTTGTTCAATAAATTTCATAGTTTGCATAATTATTTTCTAATTTTTTACTGCATATTATCCGCATATTCTGATGTTTTTTAACGCATATATATGTGCATATTTTAGTATTTTTTAGGGCATAAAGTTCCGAGCCTTGGTTATAAGTATAAAAAACAATGACGTCAGAAATATAATTTATTTAATAAATGAAAAAATCACTACTTATAAAGATACTTATTAAGATATAAATCTTGTAAACCAATCAAAATTATCATACAATTATTGTGCTCTGTAAAATGGCTATCTTTAAATTCATAAAACATCAAAAAGCAATGGGCAGTGATACAGCAGGTGAAAAGAAAATAATAATAGTGTTGAATTTTGATTAACATTTGAATTCATCATATAATACGAATATATAAACTCGTATATATAATAGGTACTCATAAAACCTCTAAATTATTATAGTTATCTATACCTTGTAAATACCCAAATCTGACAGCATGCAGTGCTTCGCTCAGAATCGTTTTTCGAATGTAACGATTTATCATTGCATTCAAATATTAATCAAAATCCAACACTTATATACTTTTTACACCTGTATCCATTCTCTTGCTTTTTATAATGTAAACAGCTAAAAAAAAAAAAATCGTAAAAACAATATTCATAATTTATTGGAATACAGTTAAGTAAAATATATTTGAACTACAATAAATGTTTTTGTCCTTTTTATTAATCATTATTGTAAAAATATTAAGAAATAATACGAAGAATACTTATATATACGAGTACTATATAATAGATTAAATTATGTATTTATTCTTAGATTTTAGATTACACTAAAAATTTCAACTTTAAACAGCTATAAAAAAATTTGAGACTTGGGATTTTTATAATATTTTAGTATCATGTTAAGTAATATGTGAGTATACTTTAGTGTAATTTTCAGACTTTAAAACCCAAAATTGTTAATTTTATCAAACATATACATAAAAAGGAGAATTTTAGGAAATATTCAAAGTTCTATTATATTACCTACATTTATCTGTTTATATTTTAAAGAAAAATTAACGTAACGGTTCCAAAATTTTATCACACCCACATATATATACAATATACATATATATATATTATATATACCTATATCAATTATTGGTACTATACAGTATATGCACCTATTCGTCGAAATTTCAGTTCTCGTGAAAAATGTTGTTTTTTTATCATTTTTTAATCGTTTTTCTTATCGAATGGGGTCAATTTTGAGAACTTTGAAAAACGACTTAAATAAAGTACTAACATCATCCACTTTCCAATCATAATATATGCTATTAGGGAAAATCGGAGCATTATTTCGGTAGAAAATGTGTTTACATAATAAGAGAAAAAAAAAGACACATCATTGTAAAACCAATATAGATTCTTTGCTTTGCTCAAAATCTTAAAGTAATAAAAGCAATATTTTATGTAGTCCTTTACCTAACTAATAATTTTAAAATAAAAAAACAGCATTCAAAAATCTTAATTTTTCACGCAGACACGAAAATATTGCAATGAGTATATAGATCTTGGATTCTGTGTCTATATACACAATTTTTATGATATTTTACTGCACACCCTATATAATATATTCCTATTATATATAATATAAAATCTTGGATTGAAATCAATTTAGAACGTCTATTATAAATAATACCTTATAAATAATATATTGTATATACGTGCACAATGGAGACAAATCAGACATCAGGACGGTCGACGCCGTGAGTATTTATACCTATAAATAATATATATAATTATTTATTATATTATATATATAGGGGAATACACATCAGTGATTTTTCATTGATAACACGCCATTTTCGGTAAAATAATAATTTAATATATTTTTCAGGAATAAACCATAAACGTCTCTTTTTTTTTTTAATATTTATTCATTAGAAAAGAGGGATTTACAACACACGTACTCGTATAATGTACATCATATATATTTCAACTCATTTTATATCAGTTTCCAAAAACAGGGTTTTTCTGTTAACGTTCATTAATATATTATTTGTGGATAATATAATATTATAACATAATGTATACATTTTTTTTTTTTTTTTTTTTTTGTGACAGCTCACATGATAATACGAGTATATTTTAACGCACGACACATGTGTGTTTCGTGGTTATAATATTATCGTATATGAGAGTAGATTCGTTTTTTTTTTTTTTTTTTTTTTTACTATTTTATATATGCCGCGGGGGTTGATATATTTTGAGTTTTACGCGTTTCAGGACCCGTCTGTACTCAATTATTATATTAGATTCGGGGAGGAGATTGCAGCGCAGTTCAAGAGGAATGACTCGACAACCGACGGTGTGCACACGCCGTATACGTATACATATAATATATAAATATATAAAGATAAACATATTTTACTGCAGAGTTATCAGAATATCATATGTTACAAAAATAATGGATATAATATTTAAAATTAAAACGCATGCTTACGATATTATACACCTTTTTTTTTTTTTTTTTTTTATATTTAACGTGAAATTCTGATCATTCTGTATATATAACTTCTAAGTTCTAACGTAGATTATTGGCGTTTATACCCTTAAAAAATAAAACCTACACCTTCTCGTATTATACCAGACACTATATATATATACACTATAAAGACGCATTAATTATACGAGTATGCAGTATAAAGTAACAAGTATATAAAATATATATTATATATATATAGGTATAAATAATTCAAGGGAGTGCATTACACGAACCGTGTGATAATAATATATATTTTAATTTTTGATAACAATCAAGAACGGGTCTGTGAAACTTTACATAATATAATTGTATACATTATATTTTTTATATTTTTATATATTATAAATATAATTCACCTAAGTATAATCATAACTTTATTATCATATTATAATACACTATACACTATATAATATATTATAGCGTAATATGAATACTAAATACCACACATATTTATATATTTTATAATTAACGCATCAAGTATTTTCCATACCACTTTTATTTAGATATATATAAATTATTATACATTTTTTCCTGTATAATTAATAAAACCAACTAAGTAAATCTTGATTTTAAAATTTTTTTGAAATAATTAAAGTATAATTTATACATATATGATGAGAAATTTGTGGTCTAATGTGTATATATTTTATTTTTGTATTATATATATATATATATATATATTATTATATTAGATGTATTGAGAGAGAAGGAAATAAAAGTTGATTATAATTTCGTATTACAAAAATAGTGTAAACAAATTTTAATGTATATACATTGTATATAATAGGGTTATCATTATCGTTCACAGCACTGCCATTTCCATAATTTTCGTTATATTGCACAATTTACTATTCACGTGTCGTAATTAATGATAATTTGACTTGGGAAATAGATATTATAACAGATATTATAATAGATATAATAGATATTATATATCTTTACAAATAATAACCAAATTTTGATTATCTTAGTATAAGGGTTAAATTCAAATTTATATATAAATATATACGATATACCATCACTTCAATCATACCCTTTCGTCGTGTCTCCTGATCAATATTTTATATATAGACGTATCATATATTATATAATATAGTTATATGTTTTATAAAATATCATGTATATGAATAAATTATAATATAATAATTCTTTACCTGTTTGGAAAATAACTTGATTGAATTTGGGAGTCCACGATTAGGCGTTTACATATGGCTTCTCGCAGAAATCCGTGATGATAGATCGCCTCCAAATATGATGTATAAAGGTATACTATTTATGATCGTATGCGCCTAAATATATACTTTCAACGGCGCGATGTACCCCACTTTAGGATTTCGCCTTATCTGTAAAAAAAATATAAAAAAACGCATTTTAAATTACTTATTATTATTCATTATAATATACTCGCATTTCTCATATACACGCGTATTTATATACATATATATTATAGTTTAGTATAAGGAAGTTAAGTATAAAAGAATATAAGTGATATGAAATATTTTATGTAAAAAATTTACAGAACCCATCAACGGTATTATTATATTATATTAAAAATAGCTAGGGTTATATATACTTATAGTCCGAATATAGAGTTCACAGATTCACCTCACGTATATCTAATAACTATATATATATAATAATACCTAGATAAATATACAGGGAAAATTTAATTTCCTGTTCGGGGTCGAACGAGAATCGCGAAAACTCGAGCGTGTCATGACGCCGAATACTAAATATATTATATATATAACACACCATTATATATTCCAACGTCGTCGTTTTATTGCTCGGCTCGGGGAAACGATAGTAGATTTTAATTTCAAACAACGCGCGCGCTCGCGTTTTACCAACTATAGCCCATCAGCTATGTATACATATTACATATATATATTATATATTTATATGTATGTATATATACGTGCACAGTATATATTATATTATAATCCCTTGCAGAAGCACGATATATATATATATGAATAGAACACACGCGTTCTCGGGTCGGGCACTAATTAAAAACGACCCTTCGAGTAAAAATATATAATATGACTGATATATGATGGTTACCACGCTCCACGCAGCAATATTTAATATATGCGTTGTTCAGAACAGCTATGGCGTATAGGTATATGTACGGGTATACCGCTTATATACCTTGTTATATTATGTATTATATAGATTATAATAATAATTAATATACATTGTCACAGAGCAAGGTCAACCGGACCTATCATGTATAATCATGTAGTATTATATCCTTTAATATATTATATATACGTGCCGGAAACCGGTTACCCGGTATATGCGTCCTGCAGATAACGACCGCGTATACTATGCTTATTATAATATATTTTATATATTATAATTATTATGGATATGTGAGATAATATTATATAGTTTTTCTGTATGCATATTATAAATATATAGCAGTCTATAAAGCAACGAATATAATATTATAGGGATTATTTTTTCTGATATACAATAATATATATTATATAATTTAATTATATATAATATAATAAGATACGCTTATATCTGATAATGATTTAACTTCTTGTGTGGGCCAACTAGTATAATATGTTATACGTATAAATATACGTACAGATATACATTTAATAATATGTATGTTATATAATATAAAATCCCACCCATATACATAATCGCTATACAATAATATCCATAATATATATAATCTTATATATAAATATTTTCCTCTTATCTCATCGTATCTATACGTAGTATAATATACCATATGTATTATTATATTATTTATTTTACGTATGCAATACATATATATATATATATATATATATATATATATATATTGTATTTATATTATAATATGTAATGTGTTTGTGATAGTTGTTCTTGTTATCACTAAAAATCTGCAGTTATCTTAAAATAGCGATAGGCATAGTTATATTATAAATTTATATATAATGTAAATATATATATTTGAAAAAATTACATTAGACGAATATGCCAATATAATACGACTATACGAGTATATACGTATCTATAAAATATAAAACTATAAAATATTTTAGAGATTAAATAATAAACTGCAGTAATCTCCCTTTTAGGAGTCAGGTTTATCCCGCAGGGGTCAACAACGCATTTGGAAACAGATAGAAACTTCTAGGAGAGCATCATATAATATATAGGTTCCAAAAATCTAAAAAATTCATTAGGAGCCCAACAAAGTATTAACTCTCTGAATACAAAGATAAAGAGAATGACTTATACACCACCTCTCTAACATGTTATATAATATGTATTTTCTTAAAAAAAAATTGCCTAAACACTTCATAAAAATTTATAATATATATTTCACATTATTTATAATTTTCATAGGTTGTATAAGACAGAAGACAAAAATAATGTACCTATAACAAACATTACTATTCATATTTTAAAACGTCTAAAAAAATTAATATTCGTAAACATCATACATCTGTATTTCATTGGATTTAATTTAATTTCTATTGATAATATATTATCGACGTTTTGCGAAGGTAACATAATTTTAAATTATTGGATTATGTCGTCGTAATTTAGTACGTTAATATTATGCACAAATAAACATTGAAAATATTGACAACATATTTATAGAAACAACCAAAGTGATGCAAAATACTGCAGTACAAATACTGTGTGTATAATATTGTATATAGGAACTTATATTATATTCTATACTTCTAGTACTTCTACTATATAGACAACCAATAGAGATAATAGAAATTAGAAATATACAAACGCTAAAAAGTAAAAACAGTATTCCATTATATCTTCATATACCTTCACAATAAAAAAAATACCAAAATTATACCATAATACCTATACTATAATTGGGTAATGGGTATATTCGATGTTAATTGTTATTATACCCAAACGATTCGGTAACATTCGAAGAACAAAAATTATGTTATATATAATAATATTATATTAAAATAAATAATTATGATTTAATATTTTGATCGTTATAAATATCAGGAAGCAATGTAGTGTTAATTTTATAGACTTTATGTAAAAGCATTAAAATGTGTATAACCTTATAATATAGTACCTTATAATAATTGGTAAACACAAAAATAATAATATTTCATTTAGCATGTATTTTTTTTAAAATTTAAAACAAAAAAATTAAATGCACGGTGTGTGTATATAAATTATGAAACATGTTGTTTATATAAAAATTTTTATATATAATATATACTTATATTTATATTTTTTTATATATACTCGTATATACTTATATATTAACTTCATAATATTGTAGAAAAAAATTACAAAATATATTAGAGGAAAAATTATTTTTAACAGTTCCAGCTTATATAAAGAATATGTAAGCCATAAAATACATATAACGTATAATGACATGAAATGTGTTTATTGTTGACAGACGCGACTTGACGATTGATATCGGTATGCGCTCGGGCGAGACACGCTATTATAAATATACGTACCGCATTTACGAACGTGCGAAAAAATATTATAGCTTATTATAATATATTAATATGTATCATATTCATATAATATGTAATACATTTTTAAATACATATATTATATAGTAAATCCATATATAAACACAACACACACACGGATAAATAATTTATATAAGAAATAAACATAAGTGAATAGGTATATCATATGTGTTGTCGAAAGATTAGATGGTTTGAAGGGTCGAGCAGGGGTATAAAATGCACACTATACCTACTATATTATGGAGGGAGAGAAAGTGGATATTTAACTAAAACATTTGGAAACGTTAAATTTAAAACATTAAATTCGTATTATGTATATATATAAGGTGATGATGTATATAAGGTACTTCTATAATATTAAAACATAAAAAGATTATATAATATATTAATATATAAATACAATAATATAACCTATATATAATAGATGCTAAGGTGCTTATTATATATTTTCGTCAATTTATTTTAGAAATAAAGTCTATATATATGAAAAAATATGCACTTTAGCTATATACATGTAGACTGCTATTATATTAGAGTGTTCCAAATCTGTACATTTTACTAATGATAATATAATGCATATAAATAGGTATACCTGTAATATGTACACATATACACAAAAATTTATTAAGATTTATGATTACTTATTATTAAGTTGTTATAGTTTGGCAATGGATTATATTTTTTTTTTCTTTTTAAAGATGTTTCATAAAAATAAAGATAAATTATTTTCATTTTTGAAATTATGTAAAATTGATAAGATATAACCAAGGGTACCTATATATTTTTATAAAAATGTGTTATGTGATGGACGTGCTATAGGGTATTGACTTCCCTATAGCTGGTATATATAGTCATATCAAGATTGTAATTTTTAGGAATTTTTTATTTATATTGAAATGTATTATAATTTTATAACTATAGCAATATATATATATATATATATATATATATATATATATATATATATA
>JAIUCT010010102.1:0-12018 GCA_021307375.1 Tetraneura akinire | reverse complement strand
TTAAGCGCTCGTAAAGCAATTGGCCAGAATAAAACAATAATGTACCTTTTTAGATTGTCATCGAACTGGTAATTTTGAAGCAGATTGACAGGTGTCAGAAAAATAAAAAGCCAAGGCACAAACGAAATTGGTTCTACATGCCCATTGTCAATGGTGTGGGTTTATAATTTCTTAATGTTTTTAAATCCTATTTGTCTATGATTTACATTTTGTTATTTATTTAATTATGTTGAAAATCAATTGTATTCATGACTTTTCACTTATTGATTGTTACAGATAGTAACACAAAAAGAAGAGAGCACCATCAGTGTAGAGTTTTGTAGGTACTCATTTTGGTCACAATATAAATCTCAGTAAAAGTAATTTAACACCCGAAGAAAGAGCCAGGATTTTAGGTATTTTTACTTTACACCATATATTTGAATTTTTAAAAAATAATTATTATTTATATTCGTAACTTTTTTAATTTTTCATAAATTTACTTTACAGGCAAAATATTTGAATGAGTTAGCCTTGAAAAGATATTAGATGATATAAGAAATAATGTTAATAATTTAGTAAAAAATTTAAATATACAAACTGATAAACGTGGATTCTTGTATATTAATAGGTAATATTCATTTTTAGAGGCTTGATTTTATTATAAATATAAGTTTAATTTTATTATTATGTTATAAGTTATGTGTTGTGGGTGTATAATTTCTTAATGTTTTTAAATCCTATTTCTATAAGTCTATGATTTACAACATTTTGTTATTTAATTAAATAAGTTTAAAATCAAATTTTTCTTCCAGTAGCTTTGCATTGGACAAAAAACAAAAAAATTATTTTTTCGATTAAAAATGACATATTAACAACCCAATACAACTAATATTTTTATTACCTATCTTCGACTTATTGTAAATAATAATAAATTACATTTTTATACACAAATTTAACATACGTGAAGTTGGCTAACAAAGTTAGCTGTAATTAGCTGCCAAAAATTTTATGATAAGAAATGATGTATGTATGGTACCAAAGAAATAATTTTAAGGAGTTAAAAACAATATAATAACATTATAAAAATCAAATTTATTTTTACTCTTGATAACAGTACATGTAATATTTCAATTAGAAATGTATATTAATTAAAATAAAAAGCAAAGAAAGGTTTCCTGCCGCAGGGATATAGATGTGCCGTCATAGCATTTAATTCTAATTTTAATTTGATTGCAATGATAAACCATTTTATTTAAAAAAACGTTCCGAGCGAATTTCAGTCAAATAATGTAGGTTTATCACATTAAATTTATAATTTGTTGGTGATAATCATAGACATATAAAACATATTAGCATCAGAAATCACGTTTGTCGTTGCGTTTTAAATATTTAATAAAAAATAACAAAATTTGAATCAATACCTACATTATCTGATTGAACTTCGCTCAGAATCGTTTTTTCGATTCAAATTCTAATTAAAATTAAACACTCTGATTTGCACACCTATATCCCATGCAGCAGGAGTATCAGATCGTCTTTTTTAATAATTTAATTTATAATTTTCAAAGTGCTTTGTATATTATTACTTATTAAACAATATTAGTAAATATTAATATTTAATGAATACTGCATAATATAATAATTATTAATTATAAATGAATGAATATAATTTATAAATTTGAATACACAACAAATAGCCAATAGGTACAATTTATGAATTTAATTTAATTAAACTTTAAAAATTTTTTACTTTATAAATGTTAATACATATTTAAAAATTATGATATACCTACCTACATATTGACATTATATATACACATGTTTCTATAAAAGTAAATATATATTACTATAAATTGTTATAAATATTAAATTTAAACTTATTATAACAGATATTTAAAATTATTAATTAATAATAAGTAAGACTAATGACCAATGTCAAATAGTATGTAAGTTGCGTTATTTTGTTTGTACTGTCTAAATATTTAATATAGTGTCATACGAAAAAAATTAAAATGTAATTATATAAAAATAGAGGTAGATTTATAAACTTAACTTGAATTTTAAGAAAATTAATTCGTTATTTATTAAGTTAATACATAATAAAAAAAAGTTAAACTACAAGTTAAGTTATCAAATATTCAAATATTAAAATTTAAATTAACTTAACTTTAACTTATTAAATCGTTAATGTCCAGCCTTGATATTATGTATGCATCTACATAAAACATCATTGTATTTGGTGATTCTCTTTGTGGTAATTATAATGGTGTTTTTTGTCATTATCAGAGAAAATTTGATGGCAAAACTTGCACATATTTAAATATGACCAAGTTTTCTGTTTGTTTGCTCGTAGATTAGCATATAAGATCTAGACAAATAAAAAAATTAAATTAAATTTAAGTACAATATAATCATATAAAATTAATAATCATAGATTAAAGAGAATGTACCCAATGATTGGAAAACCGCAATCATTTGCCCAATATGTAAAAATGGTGACCCAATGGAAGCAATTAATTATACAGGAATTTCATTATTGGCCTCATAATATCGACAGCAATTCTATGAAGATTGGAAGTACAATCCAATGACATGATTGGTGACCAAAGTGGCCTTATGAGAGGAAAGTCAACCACAATAACACATACCAATTTTTGTTATCAGACAGCTTTTAGAAAAGTACTACACTTATGGAAGAAAAATGTTTTTATTTTTTGTAGATCTCAAGTTGGCGTACGACAGTCGACATTATCATAAGAGATAAATTATGGTCAGCTCTTGAAGAATTTAACTTACCAACCAAATTGATCCAAATAATAAAATAATTCAACATAGGAACGACTTGTAAAGTGTGAAAGGTTGAAATATAAAAGTTATAAAATGAAGTTTTGAAGTGAAAACTGGCCATAGACGGGGTGAGTGAGTATCTCTCGTACTGGTCAATTTTAGATTAGAAAGTTTAATCAGGTCTCTACCAAGGAGACAAAATATGAAAATATTAAATCAAGACGCAATATTAGCATACATAGATATTATAATATTAGATAGCTCTCAAAATAAAATAGTAATTAAAACAACAAACCTAATATGAACAGCCAAATCAATAAACTAATCAAGAAAAAACAAAATATTTTGTTATATCAAGAGAAGTAACAAGTAAGAGATGAAACTGATCTGTAAATGTATGGATACGTTTTTCAAAAAACTTTAGGTAATAGGGAAGGAACTAATATAAACAATCATAATATGCACAATTAAATAAAATTAAGAATTGTAGCAAGAAAAAGGGTTATTATGCAATAATAAAACTGTTTAAATTAAAGTTAAAGAACATCTGTACCATATACCAATTACATATGTCCGATAATAATCTATGGATGTTAAACCTGGTTATTAACCAAAAGAGATGGAGTAATAATAAATATTTTTGTAAGGAGAGTTTGCATAAAATATATTCCCCTATAATTGAAAATGGAGAATATAGGAAAAGAACAAATCAAGAAATTTACCAACTATTTAAAAAACTACTGTCAGTGCATTAGGTTGTGTAAAATAAAAGATTAGAATGGGTGAGCCACACATGGAAGTCTAATGGTATAGTAAACAGTATATTCTCTGTAAGATTAATAGGAAAAAAACCCATAGGCCAGCCCAAACAGAGAAGGATAGACAGAGGTATAACACATTTCCCTCATCATAATAAATAATTTAATAATAATAAATATATATATATATATATATACCTGTTGTTTAGATATGTCAGGACACAGAAATATCAATTCAATATATAATTTTATGGCAGGTCCGCTGCAAAAGAGAGACATGAAATAACCAAAAAATCTATCTGCACCTATTTCTTCCATCATGAACATCCTGTATGCCTTTTGTAACTTCTTGAATTCTTCAATTTCAACATTATTTTTATATCTAGATGCGTGAAATGATGACATTAGTCTCTTCTTAAATGCTTTTTTTCTTTCAGCCATATTGACTGGCATAATGTATTTTCGATCCCACTTTTCAAATAGTTCATCACTTTCTTCCCAATTTAATGGTAAAGGTATAAATTTAGTTTTCTTCTTCTTTTGAGATGAATTATTTTTCTTTGTGTCTACATTTGATTGAGTTTTAGCAGTTGTCTGTTGTGTTGACGTAAAAGGTTCAATCAAATCATTATTGTGCTGATTTTTGTCAGTAGAATTATTTTCCTGTCCGACAATTTCATTATTGATATTGGCACCACATTTTACATTTTTGTCATTGTTATTGGACTCTTCAATACAGTCTTTCATTTGGCCAGGTTTTTTTTTTACCTTGCTTTTTTTTGAAGGATACTGTGCTGACACACCATTTTCTGTTTTGCTCGATGTCGCCAAATTATTCCCGAATGGATCCAATTTTTTATTTTGATTCTGAATCTTCGACTGATCTATTACATTTCTTTTAGCTTTCTTAGTAATCTTCTTATCTGTAATATTTATCTTTTTCTCTGGAATATTCATCTCTTTCATAATTGTTTCAATTATCGTTTTCATACTAGCAATATGTTGTTTATATTCTTTAGATAGCTGCGGCGTAATATGAACTTTAGAATCATGAGAGCCACTTAAGAGTCGTGTTGAATACTCATCAACATTACGCTCGTAAGGTATCGTACTTGGACGAATATACCTATAAAATTTAAATTTTATATTAAAATTGTATCAATACATAAGTTATAAACAATGTGTATTTCTATTAGAATAACTGTAATATATTTACGTTTGAAATCCTTTGGATTTATTAGTATTTGGTATTCCAGTTTGATTGCTGTGATATTTTGTATAGTGAGCTATATAATATTAAAATATATAAACACACAAGTTTAGTGGTAATCTTTATTTTCACCAATATATTATTTAATTTTTAAATTTGATTATTGCCTTACCATTTAATTTTTCTTCTGTACGAAACACTGATTGGTATTGAATCACACAATTCTTTACTCTACATGAATAATGTTTTTCTTTAAAATGTTGTAATAAGTTATCTAAATCACTAAAATATAAAATGCTTAGAAATCATAATACTTCTACGATATAAATTGAAATATCAAATTTAATATATACTTGAAATGTATAATAAGGTCATTTTCTTGACATATGAAACAAATTCTATGTATATTATTCAGATGATCCTCATATTCGTCAGAATCATAAAAATATAAATCGCAATAGTCACAAAATGGATGTCCAGTATTTGATTCTTTTTTATATGTCATGTGATCAGTTAAATTATTGTATTTATACCAGTGGATGTCCTGTGTGAGCATCTAAGTAAATAACAATGTACACTTTTTTAATAAAATAATTATGTATATAAGTCAGACAAATAGATAATGTAGGTATCTAATTTTAATATTTTATGGTTTTAACATTTTTTAATTCAATACTCTTTAAATGTAATCTGGACTAATATTTTGATAGGATGAGTTCTTTCAGTAAAAATTTATGTTTCATATTTAAGGATATTTTCAATTATAGATTTGTATAATATACTTCAACAATTGCACATTGAAGTTTATTTTTTAAAAGATCTATCATTTTACTATTTACGGAAATTGTAGGTTATTTTGACTACTTATCCTAATCGACAAATAATATATATATATATATATATATTTAGTAGGATTATATAGATAATTAATTATTAACCATAAAAAACTGATAATATCCAAGTAAATTAGAGTTATGTATCCACCGTTATATATTAAAAATAAAAAAAAAAAAAATTATATCGAATAATACTATAAAATGTAGAATTATTTTTAATAACAGTAAAAAAATTACAATTAAAAACTTGAATAAAAATAAAATTCATACGAGTCATTTTTGGAATTTTTATTAATTTTAAAACATACACAAGGGTGAGAATATATTCAATGTTTACAGTTGCATAATTATGAAATCAATCATGATAATTATCAATAATGTATATTATTATATTATGTATTATTGTTGATTATCAAAAATAACTATACCTATATCACAGTATTTAAAATACAATTATAATTTTTTTATATGACTATATAATTATTTTATAAAATACCTATAAATTAATATATGTTTAATTTAAATATAAAATTACCTTTTCATTTTTTACACAAACAAAACAATGATACTTTCTATGTGATATTTCCATATGATCTATTAGCAGTTCAAATGTTGCAAAACTTGGTTTTTCATGACATTTTTTACAGTGAATACTAATCATTTTCTCAAATATATTTTTTACATCCATATTCTCAAATACAATACCATATTTCTTATTGTAAAGAGAATGTTTACGTTTTTCCAAATTTTCAAATGTCTCAAATGTTCTTGAGAAATATACCTAGGACATAAATTTAACTTTAGTTTTCAAATGTTCCTGTTAAAAACAAACAATTAAATTAGATCGAGAAAACCATTAAATAATTTTATAAAAGTCTATATTATTTAGTACTTATAGCTGTATAGACATTTACAATAATTGTTCAGAATATGTAATTAACATACACATTCTATATACATTTTTATACTTAATACTTCATAATATAGATTCCTAAAATCTAACTGTATAGTTATTAGTGAAAAGACATTTTTATTTAAATACAATATTTAATATAAGCAATGGAAATATAGAAAAAAAATGCAATGTTTTGTTATATATTGTTCACATTCAATTAATTTTCAATTCTTATTTACAAGTTATAAATAACAATGTTTAATAGAGACTAGAGTAAATTGGTTGAAATAGTAAATGATTATAGTAATATGTATATTGTATAAGTATATACTTTCATCCTTAAAGAACGGCATATTGGGCATGCCTTTTTTTTGCAAACAATACGTAGAGTAGTTGAACATTTGTAACATAGTAGATGGTTACATTCAGCTATTGAAAAAATTGATGGTAGTTGGTAACATACTACGCAATGCATATTTGATTGTAAACATGTTGTTTTAATCTCTGGTATTTTTGAATCCATTTCTAAATAACAAAAATAATACGTATCAATAACCCATTCAATAATAATTTTAGAATAAGATTTTCAACTTCTTCAGTGTAAGTGCTTAATTTACATGTTTGACGATAGTTATCTAATATAAATATAATATACCTATACAATCTATTAAGAAATAAAGTCATAAAATTGTTTTAATCAATTTGAAATGGTTATATTAATTTAAAATCTAGTTTAGTTGGTTTGCATAACAAAAACTAAATAAAATGATAATCTTAATATTGTGTTTATTATTTTTATTGACGAAGTTGACACTTTTTATAAAAATTTAAAAATATATACAATACAGTAATAAAATATGTGAACCAATTAATAACAAATAAATTATTAGTAGATGCACCCAACTATTTAATGAAATTAAAAAAAAATATATATATAAATATATAAAAACCTATACACATATGATGTTATATAAATATGAAAAAGTTGGTGAGGCTTAGTAGTGTAAGAACATCAATAGAACTCATTGAAGTGATAAAATTACTCTCAGAATCGTTGCGATGGGAAAATAAAGTTAAAAATATTTGTTAAACTACGTACAATGGAATAGTTTATTATAGAGTTTTTTCGATTTTAAAAAGCACAAATACTAATCACAAACGGATTCCATAACAATTTCATTTAGTTGTTACCTACCTACTTTATTTTAAATATTTTGCTAACAATCTGACAAGGAACCAATGGGCACTGCATCGGTTAAAAACAAATTCTAGTTAGTGATTACGAAAGATTATTGGCATATTTACATTGTTGTAAAATTCTAAAGTACGTAGCATACAGTAAATTGTAATAAATAATATGTTACTAGAACCGTGTGATACCTTGAACAGAGACTTCAGGAGCAGCTGCCATTATGTATATGGTGTTAGGCGAGATAAAAAAAAAAAAATGAATAAATAAAAAACGCGAACACACTATACACAACAGGTAAGATTGCAGGTATATTGATGCAAACAATAACGTTCGTTTGAGATCGCTGTAAGTTCCAAACGCGTTGGCCACTCGCTAATCGCAGGATATGAACAAAATGTGTCGGGCAACGGAGTTATACGTAGAACGCAGGTTCGGAGACGAGCACAATAATAATTCTACTCCACTTGCGTTGTTACCATTGATTTTATACTACACAGATGAGCCATGCTAAAAGAAACATTAGAAACACAATTTTAGTCATATTAAAATCCGTGAGATATCGTTATTATATTTGAAAATTTTCCATTTTATAAGAAACAATTTTTATAGACAATAGACGTTTTCCCTTTGTGACGCGTAGATTATACTGCCATACTGGTCGCTGGTAGGCAATTATTAATTATTATACAAGCGGCCCTCTTCGAGTATTACCGGTTTAGTAGTTTATTACAGCAGAGTAATATTGTAAAAAAACAGGAATAAATAACAGGTTTTTATTATTATGGTTTGTTATTTCACTATTTTACTGAATTATAATAAAATAAATATAATAAATAAAATTTTCTATGAAAATGGTAACATTAGAAAAAGTATAGACGTTAGGTAATCATATATTATAAAATAAAATATGTAAAATTTATAAAACTTATGTTTAAAACATATATCAACATTTTAGATTCTGAACGAAGCAAACAATTGTATTGATTTTACAATGACGTGTATCTTTTTTTTCTTTTTTTGTCTGTAGATACTTTTACTACCCAAAATAATACTCCGATTTTCACGAATAGCATATGTTTCCGCGGTTGGAAAGTGGATGTAGTTGGTACTTGATTTAGGTCATTTTCCGAATTCCTCAAAATTGAACCTAAGCTGTAGAAAAAACAGCATTTTTCATGAAAACTGAAATTTCGAGGAATTCGATTTCAATATTTCACGATAACTCAGGCAATTTTAAAGTTAGAGACTTAAAAATGTTATTTAGTGTTCACATAGGCACTATATATATGTGGTAAAATTTTGGAACCGTTACGTTAATTATTTTTACTGAATATAGGACGTTGAATAGGTATTTCGTAAAATTCTCGTTTTTATGTATATGTTTCATGTTTGATAATACTGGCAATTTTCCCATTAAAGTCTGAAAATTTTATTAAAGTATACTTACATTTACATATTACTTAACATGATACAAAAATATTAAAAAATTCCCAAGTCTCAATTTTTTTTTATGGCAGTTTAAAGTTGACATTTTTAGTTTAAACGAAAATCTTAAAATCCATACGAATATTCTTCTTATTATTGCTCAATACCTTTACCATAAAAATTAATAGAAAAGCCAAAAAATTTATAAAATACCACATATAATATATAGTGTCTAGGTATGTGAACAATCTAAAAAAAAATCTCAAATTTTTAAATTGGGCGAGTTATTGTGAAATAGTGAAATCGAACTCATTGGAATTTCAGTTTTCGTGGAAAATGCCGTTTTTCACACATAGGATTAATTTTGAGAAATTAGAAAAATGACCTAAATAAAGTATCAACTACATTTTCTTTCCAACCGAAAACACATGCTATTCGTGAAAATCGGATCATTATTTCGGGTAGTAAAAGTGTCGTTAGTATAAAAAAAAAAAAAATGAATGCCTTTGGTTTAAATGCGCACGCAATTCGGACCTGTATCAAAAAAAATCGTGCACGCAATTCGGTCCTATATCGAAAAAATCGTAGACGCAATTCGACTATTATAGTTCATATCCTATAGTTTTTTTTCCCGCACGCAATTCGTTTGCAACCTATGTATAATATATATATATATATCGGTTGTTACCGAACATTGTAGAACAACCACTTGTTTGACCGTACTATTGTTGATAACGCGAAACATGAAGTTTTCGATTACAATTTACAATACGATTGTAATGAAAAAGAAATTCTAAATAACGTGAAAACGATGGAAAAAAAAATTTACTCAAATAATAGAGAAGATAACAATGACGTCAAGTCACCGACGACAACGAACAAAGGAAATACGTTGACGGTTGACAAAATATTACACGACAATAAATACCAAGCGCAACACACACTAAGACGACATTACCGAAACGGGGAAACCGAATGGCTATTGGAGTATTGGCTAAGGCAGTGGTTCTCAACCTTTTTTGATTCACGGCACACTATTATACTTTATACATCAGAAATTTTCACGGCACTCACGCGACACACATGATAAACGACGAACTTCACAACCACAACAAGACAACAACTTCGTCGAGTCAATTTTCGGCCAAGGATTAAGGAATAGTATTAAGGAAGCCTTTAAAATGGTGGGGAAAACGTTCTAGAAAATTCTATATTCTAAGCGCTCTCTGGTAGACAGATTGGTTTTCATAATTCATTATTCATACAACCTGCTCTTATCATATAACAAAAATGATAAGCCTTAGCTCCCCCGCCTTGTGCTGTAATTATTGTTATTAATATATAATAATATATATATATATATATTTATATTGCTTAAAAATTATTTAATAAGTATACATTTTTATAACTCATCTTAGCCCTCCCCTAAGTTGTGATTTCTGGATCTGTGCCTGTGGGTAACTAAAAGGAAAAGAGAATAGGATTCTCAAATTTTGAAAAAATCTTTATCATAAAATATATTATAATAATTAATGTTGTTCTTTTTTACTAATAATGTACATTAGCAGAGTATACATATATTTTTTTATCTTTTGTAAAACCATAGACAAAACTTGATAGTAATATAAAAAGTAAAAATATGAATCATATTTTAATTTCCAAATTTATTTGTTTTTTTTTTTTTTTTTTTATTTGAATAAACTTAAATTCCTACTTTTAAAACTGTCTTAATTCTCATTAATAATATAAAAATGCCATGGATTATCTGCGGCAGTACCACAGATATATAATACAATTATATGTTGTTATTAATTTATTATATGTCTGTGGGCAGTACATTTCTTTTATTGTAGCACTTCTTAACCCTTCGAGTCCCAGACTATTTGTACGAGTAGGAGACATTCAACGATTTTTAATTACACCAATATTCATGATAATAACTCCAACACAAGTTTAATATGTTCGTAAACATGGGTTTATTCATTTAAAAATAGTTTGAAGACGATTAATTGAATATTTCTATAGGTTATTGAACAAAAATTGAAATCCGATGGGCGCGCGAACATTTGTTGTATTTTGTGAATGCATAATCGCTTATATTGTCCAATAATCCGGGAATTTTTTTTGGGGGGAAACAATATAATGCGTCATTCGTCCGAAAAGTCATAGAAAAGATAATAAATAAATTGATAAATAAATTGTATACTGCTTTAAATTGATATTAATCACTTATTATACAAGCGTTACTTGTACCATCGAACGGCAAAAAATTAAATTCCCCTAAGTTTAACATTGATTGATCATTCATTTTAGACTTGAATATTTTGAATATAAATAATCGTATCGGATTGTATTAGGTATCAAAATTTTACCCTATATGTGTGCTTTCAATATATATATTTTTAAATATCGAACTAATTCAAATTTCTATGTAGTAATAGTATAACAATTCGTAATTTATACTTGAAAATGCACATCAATTTGTGTACAAATTTTTGTAGTCCTTTAATAAAATAATTAAACATTTGCAATATACCTAATAAATAAAATCACATTTGTTATATTTTTTTTGGAAATGACGCATTCTAATGTTGATATATGATTTACTAATTGCTCTAAATAATATTATATATTCATGAATCATAACTTGGTGTATTGTTATCTATCGCGATCTTAGATCATTTACATGTATATACCTTACTCTGTGATATGATCTAAGATCTCGATATATAATATAATATTGATATCTGTATCGTTATATCGTAATAGCTTATCAAAAAAAATCAAATTAAATCAAAAATTAAAAAAAAATTAATAAATAGTTTTAAAATAAAATAAATTAAATTGATGATGGTGTATAGTAGTAAAGGACAACTAAAATATACACGGTGTAACGAATATTTTTGTTATGACAGAAATTTAAAGCGTCACTC
>JAIUCT010010092.1:7077-21964 GCA_021307375.1 Tetraneura akinire | reverse complement strand
TTTCTTACTGTTATATTATAAATAGGTAAATTACTAAGATTAGTAATCATTATTTCATTGTTGTGGTTTGAATTATTATAAATGTTAGAAGTTGTTGGTATTGAATTAGAGTCTTCAAACAAATGACATTTTTTTTGTTGTATTTCCTAAAATGAAATTTATATGATAGTAATACATAACTAACATCATTTTTAAATATAATAACTTTAACTTACCTCAACATATTTTTCTTGTGAAGCCAGTTTTAAGATTTTTCTAGCACGATTTGACTTCATAGTTACAAATAATGTATTTAGGTACTAGTAGGTATACAATAATAGGTAGGTTATATTAATTAATAAGTACATATAAATAATTTTTAATAAAAATAACAATAAAAAACATAATTGAATATACCTAATACAATATTGTTATGATTAGACTATTAGTCTATTTTGGCGGGTGATAGTAATGCCATTCTACTAGTAATTAATATTATTATTGATTGTGTTATGATGGACAAAACACGTGTTTAGAGCGTGATATTATTTGCTGATTTACAAAGAATTTTCTAGAAGTAAACTATCATTAATTGACTTACGTTTGTTTACTTCAATAATATTATTTAGTTTTCTACATTTTAACTCAGAAGAAAACTATCGCGTTGGACTTACTTTATATTACCTCTAACATAGTTTAGGACTTATGATAGTATACCTCTGTCTATCTATGAATTTACTGTATATTGGACTTAAGTTTTAACACCAATAAAAAGATCGTAAAATAGATATTCCGATTATAGAATTAACTCATTTTGAGAAAAAATGGACTTACGTTACTTGACTTCTGTGGTACAGATTTTAAACATTGTTTTATTAGTGGATGCACCATCACTAGTTAAACCAAGTACTTGTAGCCCTGCATCTTCCATCAATAAAATTGCTTTTATAACTAACTGGGCTAGATCAACACCTGGGTTTAAAAAATTATTATTTATGTAACTAAAATTGTAAATTAATATTACAAATAAAGTACCTTTTACTGGTCCTTTAGAGGCAAACACAGCAACAAGGTTGGGTGATATTATCCGCTAAACCAGGGGTCGGCAAGCAGTGGCGTAGCGTGCGTTTCAGCATAGTGTATGCATTGAAGTTGTAAGTTAATAAAATCGTGGGGGGCGTAGCGCCCCCCTATAATTGTCTTAAAATATAACTTGAAACATATAAAGTTTTACGTAATTTTTAATATATATTACCTTAGTACATAGCACAATATTATATTTAATAAACAAAAAATAAATTTTAATTTAAAAACGATATGTCACACTTATAATATACAATTAATAATACGCACTTTACAACTTTAAATAAAAATTGTTTAATATAGCATTATAACCGGCAAAATATACGATAGACGGCTCTATACGATAGCGTATGCAATACTGATCCTGCATACACGAGTGACGAAAACACGACCGCGAGCATTCTATGTTTTGTTATTAATATTAAAAATTTTGCATGGAAATCTTTATGAGTTGTTTCGTAGTGTCGTTTTAAATTACCACTTTTCACAATAGCCACTGTTTTATTGCATATTAAGCAAACAGGAACGGCTCCAGCCCTTTCGGGTAATACAAAACAATATTGCTCTGTCCATTCATTCAGAAATTTCCTATTTTCACTGTCAATTTTACGCTTCTTACTGAACATATCTATACACAAAATTATAAATCACAACACGCATAAAAAAGGTAAACGGAAAAATAAACGAACGATTTAATAATTTTTACGAAAATCGGATATTTATAATATATGAAATAATACTAACTGTAACTGTAACGGTAACTCGTACGTACTGCACCGATTAACGAATACGAACGAACTAAATCATGAAATTGAAATTTAGAATTACATTAAATTGGAAAATATAATACGAATTGTGGACAAATATGATTACATTTATAGATAACAACGATAAGCGACAAATATTTTTACGAAACCGTTTATTAATTATTTGGTATTTCCGTGCCGACCGTGGCAGACACAGCATTAAAATAAATTATATAATAATAATTACACCTTCCCGATATATCGATATGATATTTATGTATGAGTTATGAAATAACTATGATCTAAGTTTGTGATATTAAATAATTTTTTTTATTAATTTTAATATTATGAAAATTAGAATAAAGTATCTAATAATGTAGGTAATAATATTATGCTAACGGTCCAGACTTTGGCATCCGCGGTCCATAGCCACTATAGTCCAAGGCATAAAATTATATCCAAATGGTCACACTGTGCTGGTTAGTATGTATGCCGAATATGACAAAAAGCGCTACAGGTCTAATTGGGATTATAGAATTTTCGTGCTTCATAATTTTGATGATAAAGAATATTCGTTCTCTATCCTGTATATCTTAATTCGTGTCATAGAGTAAAATGTTAATAAATAAAATGTTTGGCAGTGGTATGTAAAATTTAAAAAAAAAAAACATTTCAACAGCGCTAGCTGTTCGATGGTTGATTGCCACGTCATTTTTAAATTACCGCGCTTTTTTAGTCACACGTACAGGAAACCCTTACGAAAATCTGCCACCGGAAGCGCCACTGCGGAGTCGCTAGTTTCGTGTAACGTACTGTAGGTATAGTCCACGCAATGAAAACTGGCCGGTTTCCCCCATAGAGTAAGATAGAGGTGTCATAACACTCTCGAATTGAAGTCGCAAACGACCTATCAGCAGTGTAGCCACTTTTCCAACATATTAATACCGTACTACATATTAATGCAATAATATTGCATTTAACTTTTTAACACAATAATTTATTATTATGTATTTAATATGTAGGTAAACAATTTATTATTGTAATATAATAATAGTTTTTAATTATAGTAAAAGATCGAAGTTTTAATAAAATAATCATAATACATATTATATAATTACATCTTGTGATAACATACATTAAATAAGTAATAATATTTATTGTAATATATTAATATTATAAAATCACAATTTATAATATAATAATAGGTAAATAGTTAAAAATATTAAAATACATAAATAGAAAAGTTTTAATAAAATAATTAATTAGGTATAAATAACACTTACAATATTAATATTTACACATAATATTAATTACAACCAATAATGTCTGTGGTCCATAATTATTGCTCTATGCTGTGGTCACAGTATAAATTAATAAAAAAAAAAAAGTAAACAATTATAATAACAATACATACATATATATTATATATATATATATAAAAAAAAAAAAAATAATAATAATAATATATATTCACTGGCCTTTAAACAGAGTTAATTTATTGTACCACATACGATAAGAAGGTTTCTCATTTTTACATTTTATACTGTATTTTACTTTAATATTTATATAAGTTGATGTAATTGATTTAATTAAGAGGGTTAAATGGTCTGATAATGAACTGTTACAATCTGTAGTATGATTTTTTAATGCATTGAAAATATTTGGATTATTTAGAAATTGACCAAGAACTTTAGTTTGAATCATTAATTTGTCGATAGCTTTATTTTGATAATTATATGATTTAAGTACTTTTTCTGTTATAAAACATATTGAAATAACATCATCACTCGGATAACTTAAACCACCCCGATCACCGCCTTTATTTTTCAAAGTGATTAAAGAATTTAAAAAATTGTCTTTATTAGTTGAACACAATGCCGATATGTTTCACAATGAAGAATTGATGTAAGTTTATGAACTACAAAACCAGCAATATAAATAATTATTTCTTTTGAAAAATTGCTAAATGTATTACTATTTTGATTTATTATGTAATCGTGGTCTATTATAAAAGAATCAACGTATATAGAGTTTTCTTCTTGAATTATTGTGTCAAAATTAGAATTATTATTTATAACTTTAATTGGATCTGAGCTGGAATAATGTAAAATATCAATGTGCTCTAGAGGAATGCAATTTCCTGTATTGAAACTTTGTATATTATTAATTCGAATAACTAACTTTCGATATGCTGATCGAAATTGCTTTGCCGTAGGATTATTATTATGTCCTCCTTGACTTCGAATCTGTCCAAAAAATAGTTCAAGATGATCCTGACTGAGTTTATACATTCTTATATAATTTATTATATTATTTTCTACAAATCTTGAATATAAATTCAACATTGAATTTAAACAAATAATAAAACCAATGAACCCAGTCTTTCTTTTAGATTGGAGAACAGGCACAAAACCTGTATCATTTATATGTTCTTTTATTTTTAACCCTTGAATGTATTGAGTGAAATGTGTTACAAAATTAGTAATGTCTAAAAAATTTTCATGACACATAGCTTTTTTATACCTAACACAATTTATAGACCTCGAATTACAAATATCAAATGCAGTATTAAATAATTCGATAAATTTTATAGTTGCATCACTATTTTTAAACTGTTCTAAATTTAAATTATAATTACAGAATCGTAGAGCATGAGCTACTGATTGACTCAGTAATTGTGTGGCTAATTTCACCTTCATTTTTTGTTTAAAATAATAAATATGTTGTTTACTAATTTTATTTGCCGAAAAGGAACCTTCATTTTCCTGTAATAAAAATAAATCTTGTATAAAACTATAATTAATTAGATTATTATCTAAATCTAAAAGCATTTTCTTTTCACCAAAAGCATTTCTTATTAGTTTTATCATATGAGCTGGATCTAATATAATTTCCACATGCATATCTACATTATTTTTTCTACTAAAAGTACATGTTGTCAATAAATTATCTATATTTAAATTACAACCTAGAAGCTTTGCCATAGTAACATTAGTAGAACAACCATCAAAAGTTAAACTTATAATATTTACACCTGTATCTTGTAGTAAACACATAGCATGACGAACAAGTTCACATTTTTGAGAACTATTTAAGTTTGAAGTTAAAAAATAACCAATTGGTAATTTCCAATTTTCGTTAACTGCTACTACCATAAACACCAAGCACTCTTTGGCCATCTCCAGTGAATCACTCTCCAATCCATTTCCCAAATCAACACGCCCATAATATGTTTTTCCATCAAATTCCAAGTGTTGACGTATAGCCATTTCATCAACACAAGATTACAAAAAATTGTTCTACCAGAATATTTTGTTTTTAAAGTAAGTGTTTTTAAAGCTTCATCAGTGAATCCAGGATTAGCATTTACATGCGCATACCATTTACTTAAAGTTCGTGCATGAGGTAATATGGTGTTAAATTCTTTTCGTACATATTCATAAGCTTTAGCAGAAAAAAAATGTAATGACAAAGCGAATTGACGAACTTCAGGACTATGTTTTTTGTCTTTTTTCAGTCCCAAATTTTTTTTAGCCCAATTTGTAATAAGATTTGTATGCTTACCAAAATTGTCTAAAAGCATTTCACTAGCATCATCGTTAATTAAATTTTTTTCTTTTAATTGAAAAATTATTTGTCTTAAAGAAGTCAGTTTATGTTTTTGTCGTCTTACTTTTTGTTGTAAAACTTTGACTTTTTTTGAAGTTGTTGCTAGTTTTTTTGATAATGTAACAATACCTCGTTTCAAAAATATACGATTTGGTGTGTCGGAATTAACTGGTTGGCAAGCACTAAGGTAAGAAGATGCAATGTTTTTCTGAAATATAAATTAGTATTAAACATAAGTTACAAGCAGGGGCGCAATTTCAGTCAAAATAGTGGGGGTGCTAAAGCCCCAACAAAATATTAATCCATAAGGATATTACATATCTGATTTTTTTGTAAAATTAAATTGTTAGCCCACACATGCACAAAAAATCATAGGGGTGCTAAGCACCCCCCAAGCACCCCTTAATTACGCTTATGGCTTGCAAGCTGTCATAAAGTAGTACAAATACCTACCTTAACCACAGGCTGTTCCATATTAAATTCAGCTAAAGTGCTAGTTTGTTCACCATCAAAATTGTCCTTTAAAGGTGACACACCACTCATAAATATATTATTTGAAGATATCTAAGGAAAATATATTTGCACATATATTAAACAATATTTAATTATAATAAAACATATATTTATTTACCTTAACCATAGGCTGTTCTATATTAAGTTCAGTTAAAGTCATGGATTGTGTAGTATCATTATTGAATATGGATGAATGAATTTCAGGATATTTTTGTTTTGGCTATATTATAAAAATTAATGGCACTTAAGTCTTAGGGTAAACAATGACTTGTGCAAATACATACAATTTTAAAACAGTACACTGAAGTTTTAGATAGTAATTTTAATATAGTTTAATAATTTAGTTTAATAATAATTAAGTAAGTACTTACATTTTTTACTCTTGATATAAGTATAGTTGGAACAGCATTTTTCTGTAACAATCTCGTTCTTTTATAAGATATAAAAACCGAAGAATGAAAATGTGCAGAACAAACAACACTATATTTTTTAAAATTTTTTATATTACAACCATGCTTTAACATAAAATTAAACCATTTCTCCTTTATACTTTCATCAGATGGTAGTCTAAAATAAAAATAATAATTAATAATTTAGTATAAAATGGTGTTTAAAAGTTCAACTGCTTAAGTAAAAATAATATATTATTATACACATACTTGTGGAAAGTAATATTGTCAGAGACAGATTTTGCATTCCTTGTACGACTACACAGTACACAACTAGGCATGGTGAAATTAATTATAATAAAATATGTACACAATGTCAGAAATAACGAAACAAGAGTACAAGACACAAGAAAAACAATATGCAAATAAAATATTAAAATATTAAATAAATAATAACACATCCATGTGGAGAATAGCGTATTTTTATACATCCATGTGAATGTATAAAATGGCGCATTTTTATACAAAAATAAATTAAAGTACAAATACTGCGCTCTAGTAGTAAAAATTATCATAAGATGTCCCCGGAACGGGGTCAACGAACTATGTTTTGGCTTCAAAAATATTGTACAGCCGGGATACATAACGCCACCTCTATCTTACTCTATGGTTTCCCCCGAAACCACGAGAGCTTCCCAGCAGCATCGTTTTTGGCATCCGCTAATCGTAATACTCATCGCGACCGCAGCGCTACCTGGATGTCAATGTTTTGATTGTTACCACAGACTTTGATAATATAACAGATAATATTATGATTATTTCTTATCTATACTTCATTTTATTTTATCTCTGTTAAGGCGTAAAGTAAACCGTCAACTCAAATAATTTTTAAGTCATTGTGGTGGAAAATATAATATAATTTTAAATTATTAAATAAAATGGATACTGTTTTAAATGTACGATTTGCCATAAAACTTTTACTCAAAGAAAAAGTCTGTATGTACATTCAATGTAAGAAAATTCCATGATACAGAATGTTACTACCTTTAAAAAAATATGAATGTCAACTTTGCAATAACCACTTTTCAAATACAGCTACACTTAACACTCATGTTTAAAAGTTTCATCCGGACGATAGAAATTTAAATACAAATAAAACAAATAATAATGAAGAACTATTTACACTTATAAGGCAGAGAAATCATTTGTGTGATATACATGGTGTTACAATTGAATATGAAAAAATTAATTTCTGTGACATATCACAAAAAAATACAAAAAATTAAAAAAATTATATACTTTATATCTTTAAGAACTATTTCAAATACTACTGTTATATCTGTATTATAGAATTTAAGGCATGGAAAAAAAAAACATTTTCCATGTATACTCTTGATAGAGCACCATCAAAGTTGTCCGATGGAAGTATGAGTAGATTTTATTATTGTCATCGATCATTCAATTATAGACAAGGAAACGATGTTAGACAAATAAAGTCCCTCGGAAGCAACAAAATTAATAAGGCATGTCCATCCATGATCAAAATGAAAATATTAGAAAGTGATAGAAGTGTCTGCATAGAATTTTGGAGAACTCACTATGGTCATGTTGTAGAAATTGGACGAACTAGATTAGATGAAGACGTCAGAACACAAATTGCAGGTATGAGTTATTGAAACAATACTAAATTAAATTGTCTGTATATTGTAATTTAAAACCATCTAATTATAATTTAATATGGTTATTAATTATCATATGCAAACTAAAAGTTTTTTTTTTAATGGCTAATTAATTATTAACCTCTTCAATATTTAATATAACATATGTACATTTACTATTATTAACTTTACTTTTACTATTCTATGCTGTAGGTAGGTATAAAATTTAGGCAATATTTTTAATACATTTAATATCAAAAAGAATATTTTAGGAAAACTTAAGGAAGGTGTGATATTGAATCACATTTTAGATTCAATTCGTGAAACAGAGTTATCATCTAATACATTACAACGGACATGTCTTTTAGAGCGACAAGATTTGTACAATATTATTAGAGATTTTAATATTGGTTATGGAACAAAAAAGAGACCATAACGATGCAGTCAGTGTAAAATTGTGGGTAACAGAAATGCAAAGTCTTGGTGAACATTGTCCAGTACTATATTATAAACATCAAGATAATATCGATTCAAACTTAAATAATGAAGAGTTTGTACTAATATTGATGACAAACTTTCAATCACAACAAATTGTTAAATTTGGCCCAGAAAAAATATGTATTGATGGTACACATGGAACAAATTCATATGATATCCAATTGTATACATTAATGACTGTGGATGAATTTGGATCATCATGTCCCGCGCATTTTGCTTTTCAAATAGATCAGATGAATGTCTCTTTAGATTATTTTTAATATTATAAAATCTAAAGTAGGTCAGATTCATTCACCTGCGCTTATGTCAGATGATGCACCTGCATTTTACAATTCTTGGGCTGGTGTTATGGGTCCTGCTACGCATAAACTGTTATGCACATGGCATATAGACAGAAACTGGAGACAAAATTTGAATAAAATAAGTGGTGAATCTGAAGAGAAAGCACTTGTTTACAAAACATTGAGAGTATTACTACAAGTAACATCTATTGAAGAATTTCAAATTCATCATACAAAAGTGATTCAAAATTTATTAGATGATGATGACACCAAAGCATTTGGTATATATTTTTCACGACATTATTTTAATAGACCGGAATGTTGGGCTTATTGTTATCGTTTGCGACTTAGAATAAATACTAATATGTATTTGGAATTATTTCATAAAGTTTTAAAACATATATATATTTAGAAGAAAAAAGAAAAAAGTGAAGCGACTGGACAAAACTATCAATGCTGTTTTATAACTGACCCGAGATAGTTTATTTCAGCGCTTAGTAAATCTATCGAAAAATATACCAACCGAGAAAGTTAAAAATGTTCATTGAAGTCATAAGGCTAGTAATACTATTAAATTAAAGCAAATACAAATTCTAAATAATGAAACGGGTTACATTATTACTTCATTATCAAATCCTTCCATACAACATCAAATAACTAAAGTTGGTGAAACGTGCAAAGTGCAATCAATAATCATGCTTGAAATGTAAGGAGTGTAACATTTGTGTTCATATTTTTCATTGTTCCTGTACCGATAATTTAATTAAAATGAATATATGCAAACATATTCATGCATGTGCTCGGGAAATATACAATTCATTTTACAACGATAATATCTTTCATACAGAAAACAATATTACTGAACAAGAAAACTTATTGAAAGTTAATCAAACGTATGTTCAGACTACTGATAATAATGGTGATATGGCAAGTCAAGCAAATCTTATTTTGGGTTTAAGTGCTACCGACACTTATAAATTAACAACAAAAAAAATTAATAAAAAAACAATTGGCTAAAGTTATAACTTTGATAATAAATGGAAATAAGATTAACTTTCAATCTGTAAACGATGTAAATGTTCAAAAAAAGATTGAACCACAGATTCGCCTTTATTCAACAAAGAAAAAAACTGTACAAAAAGATTCCATATCTAAACCATCAATGCATGAAATTAATTCCATAGTAGAAGGACTTGAAAATAAAAAGAATGAAACTATAAATATTCACAATACATTTGATCACACATATATGTAAATTATTATTACTCTGTATTATGTACATTTGACTAGTCATTGATTGTTGACTGAAACTTTATTTAAGGTCTTTTTTAAATTATTATTAGCACCAAAAATTGGCTGTAACCTGTAGGTAGTAACTGTAAGACTGAATTATTATAATACAATTATAGAAATTAACATTAGGTTAGGTACTATATTTTTTTTTAAATTGTTATTTTTTACTTTTACTATATTATTTTATTATGTACATTTGACTAGTCATTGATATTTGACTGAAACTTTATTTAAGATCTTTATTATATTATTATTAGTACCAAAATTTGACTGTAACCTGTAGGTATTAAAACTATTAATTAAATTTCATACCTACCTACAGCATAGAATAGTAAAAGTAAAGTTAATAATAGTAAATGTACATATGTTATATTAAATATTAAAGAGGTTAATAAGCCATTAAAAAAAAACTTTAAATTTGCATATGATAATTAATAACCATATTAAATTATAATTAGATGGTTTTAAAACATTTGTTGACTCATTGATTCATTGTTGTCTATAATTGAATGATCGATGACAATAATAAATTCTACTCATACTTCCATCGGACTACTTTGATGGTGCTCTATCAAGAGTGTACATGGAAAGTGTTTTTTTTTCCATTTCACTTTTCTATGCCTCAAATTCTTTAATACAGATATAACAGTAGTATTTTAAATAGTTCTTAAAGATATAAAGTACCTATGTAATTTTTTTTACCTGATATGTCAAAGAAATTAATTTTTTCATATTCAATTGTAACACCATGTATATCATACAAATGATTTCTCTGCCTTATAAGTGTAAATAATTCTTCATTTCAAGTGCCATATAGGCAAATTATTCTAGTTTTATTTGTATTTAAACTTTTTAACATGAGTGTTAAGTGTAGCTGTATTCGAAAGGTGGTTATTGCAAATTTGACATTCATATTTTTTAAAAGTTAGTATAACTCTGTATCGTGGAATTTTCTTGAATGTACATACAGACTTTTTCTTTGAGAAAAAACTTTACCGCAAATCGTACATTTACTAACAGTCTCCATTTCATTTAATTAAAATTTTAAAATAATACATATTTCACTACGACTTAAAAATTATTTTTATTGATAGTTTACTTTATGGAGATAAAATAAAATAGAGTAAGGTCGTAATTAATACAGTATTAATACGGCACTAAACATGTTATTACAGTTAATTATAATAATTTTTTTATCGTTATGATTAGCATTTTAGCAAATATTAACCAAATTCTGTCATATTTATGTTTTAATGAATGTATTATTTTTGTTTGGTTTGCTTTCATAATCTTTAGTCTTAGTCATATTAATAATAATACTTTAATACAAATTCCATTTTTATAAATATAATGAGTATTTAGTATATAATAAAATGGAGTGGTAGTACATAATATAACAAGTACTTAATATTATTAATACTATAATAGTAATATTGTTATTGTACAAAAATCTATTTTTTGTCGCAAATCGTGCATTTATTAACAGTCTCCATTTTATTTAATAATTTAAAATAATATTATATTTTTCATCACAATGACAAAATTATTTGAATTGACTGTGGTAACAATACAAACATTGACATCCAGGTAGCGCTGCGATCGCGATGAGAATTACGATTAGCGGGTGCCAAATATACGTTTGTCCCTTCGTAGGAAAAAATCCAATTATTCCATGACGCATTTGCGCATGCGCAACGACTTAACAATTTTAATGCTGATAAAATACTAATATCAGGGGTTGGACACTTTCGGGCGGCGAGGCGATAAGAGAGAATCAGTCGCCATTTTATTTTAGGTAGTTTTTATCAAATTTATATTGTAATTTTGTAATCAAATTAAACAAATAACCAATATTATTTACTTTCACCACAGATTATATGAAACCAGATTGTGCACTCGACGTTTATTCAAAAAAAGATCGTTTCGATAGTTTATACTATCGTGCCCTCAAATTGGTCTTACCACATATTGAAACCAAAATTCTCTTTTATTTAATTACCGTTAATACTTCCTATTTTTTTTTTTTTTTAAGTAATATAATTCTGAATATTTTATTTTATAGTTTATACTTATTACTTTATTAGTTATTAGTAATTAGGTACTTTATATTAATCATATTTAGTTTTTAATGTATATAGTTCACATAAAAAAAATAAAATGTGTACATAATTGTACTTATACACGTATACCTATATATTTCAATACTTATATTAATATTTTGTTTAATTGTGTATTAAATGTTTAAAATATATACCTACTTAAAATAAAAAATTGCTTGTTTTAATTGATATCCTAATTCCTAATCCTTTAGTTATTCTATTTAATAGAAATAAATCAAAAATTACAGTAATATATTATAATTATAATATAGTATGTACGTACTACGTAGTATTTTATATTGCTAGAGGTGTTTTTGCCGGGAAATGGTGGGGGAAGCTACACTCGGCGTCGTCTCGTTTTTTTTACCTAGATGTTACCGGTGTTGTACGATTGAGAACGTTTTACCATTTTAGCAACACGATTGAGAACGATGTCGGCAGATCAAAGAAAAAATATTTTATACCTTAAAATCAAACGATTGAGAACGATTTTTCTAGCGACGTTGCCATTTATTTTTAGTAATAATTTGTACGACTATTCTTGCGATTAACAAGAGACATTCGGCACACTGTCAACGGTGCATATCATCGATAAAAATTGTATCATAGCTAGGCTTTTCCGCTCAAACTATTTCCGTTATATATACATATATACTAGTGATGGGCAGAAACGACTATCTGATACTACCGACTATTAGTCGGTTTTCATCACGTACTACCGACTATTATTCGACTAATAATTTGCACGACCAGCTATATACAAATCATAGAAATTAGTCGAATAATTAGTCGACTATTTTTTTCCAACCAACTAATATGAATAAATGAAATTAGTCGACTAATTATTCGACTACTTTTTTTCAACCGACTAATATGAATAAATGAAATTAGTCGACTAATTATTCGACTACTTTTTTTCAACCAACTAATATGAATAAATGAAATTAGTCGACTAATTATTCGACTAAAATAACTGGTAAATCGGTAATTCTAAGAAATTTAAGTTGTAGTCGTAATTCTATTTAAAACTAATCAAAAAAAAATACCGATAATGACACGCACGGCGCACGTCGCACACACTACAAAAGTTTACATAGGAGACCATAATGTTGTGCTAGACTGCTAGCCGCTAGGTTTTTACAAATGGGTAATTCTAAGAAATTGTAAGGTCTATTGTTCTGCATTAATTTTATTTAGATAAATATTTAATA
This sequence comes from Tetraneura akinire, assembly GCA_021307375.1. Classification (NCBI taxonomy): domain Eukaryota; kingdom Metazoa; phylum Arthropoda; class Insecta; order Hemiptera; family Aphididae; genus Tetraneura; species Tetraneura akinire. The sequence goes on along the minus strand of JAIUCT010010092.1, from coordinate 8,605 downwards.
CCCAAAGTACCTTAGTAGTTAGTTATCATTCGGCTTTCGGCAGTAATACGCGCCACGCGGTATAAACTATAGACTATAGGTATAGGCAGTATAGGCTATTGAATTTAAACTGTTATACAAAAAACTTTATCTCTTATAAAATGTTAAGTAAAAAAAATTCATCAAACGTGTGGTGCTATTTCACTAAAAATATAAATAAACCTGACGAAGCTAAGTGTAATTTATGTCATACTGTGTACAAACATGGTCACGGTACATCAAATCTGCACGAACATTTGCGCCGTAAACATCAGTCAAAACTTGATGCAGATAAGTCTAAATTTGAATTGGACAAAGATTTAGATTTGCGATTTCAACCAGGTAAATGATAGTATACCTTTTAATTGATATTTTAATTGAATTTCAATTTTATATTTTATTTAGGAGAGGCATCAACATCAACATCCAAACGTAGTTTTAGGGAAACAATTATAACGTCAAACAATTCAATTAATGAAGTTCAAGACGTTCAAGTACCTGAATCAAAAAAACAAACAAAGCAATTACTTCTTTCAAAAAGGTAATTTTATTTGATTTTTTTACATATTAATTATTTTAGTACAAAAAAAAAAAAAAAATTTAAAATACTTTTGCATATAAATATTTATATAACAGATTTGTATGTATTTTTTATCCTTTTTCGTAACATTTATATCTCAGTAATTTGATGAAATAAATTTAATAAAAAGCTAGTACCTGTACAGCCATACAGGTGTGCAAATCACAGTGTTTAATTTTAATTAGAATTTTAATGCAATGATAAACCATTGCATTCGAAAAAACGATTCTGAGCGAAATTCAGTCAGATAATGTAGATATTAATTAAAATTTTGACATTCGATATTCATTTAACTAAAAATAATATTGATTGAATGTTTAAATTTATAGAAATTACTATATTGATGCAATATTGTATATTTACACTAAAACGACATAATGTTATTTTCTTTATTATAATTTCACTCATTATTACCTACTAACATTGAAAATTTAACTATCCAATAGTCATTGTATCACATAACTATAAATATAACAATTATTCAGGTTTATTAAAAATAAAAATGTATAATGTATATTGAATAATACTTCTGGGAAAATATTATACTAATAATATAATATCATTTGCTGTATTTGGCATAGGTTAACCATAATAAACTATAAAAAAAATTATATTATAATATAAATTATATATTATTATAATATTATATTAATATTAATGCAGTTTGGCGGGTTTTATCTTGAAACTATTGTTACCTATTTGTTATGTATAATGGTAATGGAATGACGCTATAATACAAGTATACCTGCATCCTGTGACCATAAATAAGACCGTATGGGAAATTTATTATTTGTATAAAGTGTATTTTAGATTCTGAGCGAAGCGAAGAATGTATTGGTTTTACAATGATGTGTGTGATTTTAGATTCTGAGCGAAGCGAAGAATGTATTGGTTTTACAATGATGTGTGATTTTTTTTTTGTTTTTTTTT
>JAIUCT010010091.1:7077-19418 GCA_021307375.1 Tetraneura akinire | reverse complement strand
TTTCTTACTGTTATATTATAAATAGGTAAATTACTAAGATTAGTAATCATTATTTCATTGTTGTGGTTTGAATTATTATAAATGTTAGAAGTTGTTGGTATTGAATTAGAGTCTTCAAACAAATGACATTTTTTTTGTTGTATTTCCTAAAATGAAATTTATATGGTAGTAATACATAACTAACATCATTTTTAAATATAATAACTTTAACTTACCTCAACATATTTTTCTTGTGAAGCCAGTTTTAAGATTTTTCTAGCACGATTTGACTTCATAGTTACAAATAATGTATTTAGGTACTAGTAGGTATACAATAATAGGTAGGTTATATTAATTAATAAGTACATATAAATAATTTTTAATAAAAATAACAATAAAAAACATAATTGAATATACCTAATACAATATTGTTATGATTAGACTATTAGTCTATTTTGACGGGTGATAGTAATGCCATTCTACTAGTAATTAATATTATTATTGATTGTGTTATGATGGACAAAACACGTGTTTAGAGCGTGATATTATTTGCTGATTTACAAAGAATTTTCTAGAAGTAAACTATCATTAATTGACTTACGTTTGTTTACTTCAATAATATTATTTAGTTTTCTACATTTTAACTCAGAAGAAAACTATCGCGCTGGACTTACTTTATATTACCTCTAACATAGTTTAGGACTTATGATAGTATACCTCTGTCTATCTATGAATTTACTGTATATTGGACTTAAGTTTTAACACCAATAAAAAGATCGTAAAATAGATATTCCGATTATAGAATTAACTCATTTTGAGAAAAAATGGACTTACGTTACTTGACTTCTGTGGTACAGATTTTAAACATTGTTTTATTAGTGGATGCACCATCACTAGTTAAACCAAGTACTTGTAGCCCTGCATCTTCCATCAATAAAATTGCTTTTATAACTAACTGGGCTAGATCAACACCTGGGTTTAAAAAATTATTATTTATGTAACTAAAATTGTAAATTAATATTACAAATAAAGTACCTTTTACTGGTCCTTTAGAGGCAAACACAGCAACAAGGTTGGGTGATATTATCCGCTAAACCAGGGGTCGGCAAGCAGTGGCGTAGCGTGCGTTTCAGCATAGTGTATGCATTGAAGTTGTAAGTTAATAAAATCGTGGGGGGCGTAGCGCCCCCCTATAATTGTCTTAAAATATAACTTGAAACATATAAAGTTTTACGTAATTTTTAATATATATTACCTTAGTACATAGCACAATATTATATTTAATAAACAAAAAATAAATTTTAATTTAAAAACGATATGTCACACTTATAATATACAATTAATAATACGCACTTTACAACTTTAAATAAAAATTGTTTAATATAGCATTATAACCGGCAAAATATACGATAGACGGCTCTATACGATAGCGTATGCAATACTGATCCTGCATACACGAGTGACGAAAACACGACCGCGAGCATTCTATGTTTTGTTATTAATATTAAAAATTTTGCATGGAAATCTTTATGAGTTGTTTCGTAGTGTCGTTTTAAATTACCACTTTTCACAATAGCCACTGTTTTATTGCATATTAAGCAAACAGGAACGGCTCCAGCCCTTTCGGGTAATACAAAACAATATTGCTCTGTCCATTCATTCAGAAATTTCCTATTTTCACTGTCAATTTTACGCTTCTTACTGAACATATCTATACACAAAATTATAAATCACAACACGCATAAAAAAGGTAAACGGAAAAATAAACGAACGATTTAATAATTTTTACGAAAATCGGATATTTATAATATATGAAATAATACTAACTGTAACTGTAACGGTAACTCGTACGTACTGCACCGATTAACGAATACGAACGAACTAAATCATGAAATTGAAATTTAGAATTACATTAAATTGGAAAATATAATACGAATTGTGGACAAATATGATTACATTTATAGATAACAACGATAAGCGACAAATATTTTTACGAAACCGTTTATTAATTATTTGGTATTTCCGTGCCGACCGTGGCAGACACAGCATTAAAATAAATTATATAATAATAATTACACCTTCCCGATATATCGATATGATATTTATGTATGAGTTATGAAATAACTATGATCTAAGTTTGTGATATTAAATAATTTTTTTTATTAATTTTAATATTATGAAAATTAGAATAAAGTATCTAATAATGTAGGTAATAATATTATGCTAACGGTCCAGACTTTGGCATCCGCGGTCCATAGCCACTATAGTCCAAGGCATAAAATTATATCCAAATGGTCACACTGTGCTGGTTAGTATGTATGCCGAATATGACAAAAAGCGCTACAGGTCTAATTGGGATTATAGAATTTTCGTGCTTCATAATTTTGATGATAAAGAATATTCGTTCTCTATCCTGTATATCTTAATTCGTGTCATAGAGTAAAATGTTAATAAATAAAATGTTTGGCAGTGGTATGTAAAATTTAAAAAAAAAAAACATTTCAACAGCGCTAGCTGTTCGATGGTTGATTGCCACGTCATTTTTAAATTACCGCGCTTTTTTAGTCACACGTACAGGAAACCCTTACGAAAATCTGCCACCGGAAGCGCCACTGCGGAGTCGCTAGTTTCGTGTAACGTACTGTAGGTATAGTCCACGCAATGAAAACTGGCCGGTTTCCCCCATAGAGTAAGATAGAGGTGTCATAACACTCTCGAATTGAAGTCGCAAACGACCTATCAGCAGTGTAGCCACTTTTCCAACATATTAATACCGTACTACATATTAATGCAATAATATTGCATTTAACTTTTTAACACAATAATTTATTATTATGTATTTAATATGTAGGTAAACAATTTATTATTGTAATATAATAATAGTTTTTAATTATAGTAAAAGATCGAAGTTTTAATAAAATAATCATAATACATATTATATAATTACATCTTGTGATAACATACATTAAATAAGTAATAATATTTATTGTAATATATTAATATTATAAAATCACAATTTATAATATAATAATAGGTAAATAGTTAAAAATATTAAAATACATAAATAGAAAAGTTTTAATAAAATAATTAATTAGGTATAAATAACACTTACAATATTAATATTTACACATAATATTAATTACAACCAATAATGTCTGTGGTCCATAATTATTGCTCTATGCTGTGGTCACAGTATAAATTAATAAAAAAAAAAAAGTAAACAATTATAATAACAATACATACATATATATTATATATATATATATAAAAAAAAAAAAAATAATAATAATAATATATATTCACTGGCCTTTAAACAGAGTTAATTTATTGTACCACATACGATAAGAAGGTTTCTCATTTTTACATTTTATACTGTATTTTACTTTAATATTTATATAAGTTGATGTAATTGATTTAATTAAGAGGGTTAAATGGTCTGATAATGAACTGTTACAATCTGTAGTATGATTTTTTAATGCATTGAAAATATTTGGATTATTTAGAAATTGACCAAGAACTTTAGTTTGAATCATTAATTTGTCGATAGCTTTATTTTGATAATTATATGATTTAAGTACTTTTTCTGTTATAAAACATATTGAAATAACATCATCACTCGGATAACTTAAACCACCCCGATCACCGCCTTTATTTTTCAAAGTGATTAAAGAATTTAAAAAATTGTCTTTATTAGTTGAACACAATGCCGATATGTTTCACAATGAAGAATTGATGTAAGTTTATGAACTACAAAACCAGCAATATAAATAATTATTTCTTTTGAAAAATTGCTAAATGTATTACTATTTTGATTTATTATGTAATCGTGGTCTATTATAAAAGAATCAACGTATATAGAGTTTTCTTCTTGAATTATTGTGTCAAAATTAGAATTATTATTTATAACTTTAATTGGATCTGAGCTGGAATAATGTAAAATATCAATGTGCTCTAGAGGAATGCAATTTCCTGTATTGAAACTTTGTATATTATTAATTCGAATAACTAACTTTCGATATGCTGATCGAAATTGCTTTGCCGTAGGATTATTATTATGTCCTCCTTGACTTCGAATCTGTCCAAAAAATAGTTCAAGATGATCCTGACTGAGTTTATACATTCTTATATAATTTATTATATTATTTTCTACAAATCTTGAATATAAATTCAACATTGAATTTAAACAAATAATAAAACCAATGAACCCAGTCTTTCTTTTAGATTGGAGAACAGGCACAAAACCTGTATCATTTATATGTTCTTTTATTTTTAACCCTTGAATGTATTGAGTGAAATGTGTTACAAAATTAGTAATGTCTAAAAAATTTTCATGACACATAGCTTTTTTATACCTAACACAATTTATAGACCTCGAATTACAAATATCAAATGCAGTATTAAATAATTCGATAAATTTTATAGTTGCATCACTATTTTTAAACTGTTCTAAATTTAAATTATAATTACAGAATCGTAGAGCATGAGCTACTGATTGACTCAGTAATTGTGTGGCTAATTTCACCTTCATTTTTTGTTTAAAATAATAAATATGTTGTTTACTAATTTTATTTGCCGAAACGGAACCTTCATTTTCCTGTAATAAAAATAAATCTTGTATAAAACTATAATTAATTAGATTATTATCTAAATCTAAAAGCATTTTCTTTTCACCAAAAGCATTTCTTATTAGTTTTATCATATGAGCTGGATCTAATATAATTTCCACATGCATATCTACATTATTTTTTCTACTAAAAGTACATGTTGTCAATAAATTATCTATATTTAAATTACAACCTAGAAGCTTTGCCATAGTAACATTAGTAGAACAACCATCAAAAGTTAAACTTATAATATTTACACCTGTATCCTGTAGAAAACACATAGCATGACGAAAAAGTTCACATTTTTGAGAACTATTTAAGGTTGAAGTTAAAAAATAACCAATTGGTAATTTCCAATTTTCGTTAACTGCTACTACCATAAACACCAAGCACTCTTTGGCCATAGCAGAAAAAAAATGTAATGACAAAGCGAATTGACGAACTTCAGGACTATGTTTTTTGTCTTATTTCAGTCCCAAATTTTTTTTAGCCCAATTTGTAATAAGATTTGTATGCTTACCAAAATTGTCTAAAAGCATTTCACTAGCATCATCGTTAATTAAATTTTTTTCTTTTAATTGAAAAATTATTTGTCTTAAAGAAGTCAGTTTATGTTTTTGTCGTCTTACTTTTTGTTGTAAAACTTTGACTTTTTTTGAAGTTGTTGCTAGTTTTTTTGATAATGTAACAATACCTGGTTTGAAAAATATACGATTTGGTGTGTCGGAATTAACTGGTTGGCAAGCACTAAGGTAAGAAGATGCAATGTTTTTCTGAAATATAAATTAGTATTAAACATAAGTTACAAGCAGGGGCGCAATTTCAGTCAAAATAGTGGGGGCGCTAAAGCCACAACAATTTATTAATCCATGAGGATATTACATATCTGATTTTTTGTAAAATTAAATTGTTAGCCCACACATGAACAAAAAATCTTAGGGGTGCTAAGCACCCCCCAAGCACCCCCTAATTACGCTTATGGCTTGCAAGCTGTCATAAAGTAGTACAAATACCTACCTTAACCACAGGCTGTTCCATATTAAATTCAGCTAAAGTGCTAGTTTGTTCACCATCAAAATTGTCCTTTAAAGGTGACACACCACTCATAAATATATTATTTGAAGATATCTAAGGAAAATATATTTGCACATATATTAAACAATATTTAATTATAATAAAACATATATTTATTTACCTTAACCATAGGCTGTTCTATATTAAGTTCAGTTAAAGTCATGAATTGTGTAGTATCATTATTGAATATGGATGAATGAATTTCAGGATATTTTTGTTTTGGCTATATTAATATAAATTAATGGCACTTAAGTCTTAGGGTAAACAATGACTTGTGCAAATACATACAATTTTAAAACAGTACACTGAAGTTTTAGATAGTAATTTTAATATAGTTTAATAATTTAGTTTAATAATAATTAAGTAAGTACTTACATTTTTTACTCTTGATATAAGTATAGTTGGAACAGCATTTTTCTGTATCAATCTCGTTCTTTTATAAGATATAAAAACCGAAGAATGAAAATGTGCAGAACAAACAACACTATATTTTTTTAAATTTTTTATATTACAACCATGCTTTAACATAAAATTACACCATTTCTCCTTTATACTTTCATCAGATGGTAGTCTAAAATAAAAATAATAAATAATAATTTAGTATAAAATGGTGTTTAAAAGTTCAACTGCTTAAGTAAAAATAATATATTATTATACACATACTTGTGGAAAGTAATATTGTCAGAGACAGATTTTGCATTCCTTGTACGACTACACAGTACACAACTAGGCATGGTGAAATTAATTATAATAAAATATGTACACAATGTCAGAAATAACGAAACAAGAGTACAAGACACAAGAAAAACAATATGCAAATAAAATATTAAAATATTAAATAAATAATGACACATCCATGTTGAAAATAGCGTATTTTTATACATCCATGTGAATGTATAAAATGGCGCATTTTTATACAAAAATAAATTAAAGTACAAATACTGCGCTCTAGTAGTAAAAATTATCATAAGATGTCCCCGGAACGGGGTCAACGAACTATGTTTTGGCTTCAAAAATATTGTACAGCCGGGATACATAACGCCACCTCTATCTTACTCTATGGTTTCCCCCGAAACCACGAGAGCTTCCCAGCAGCATCGTTTTTGGCATCCGCTAATCGTAATACTCATCGCGACCGCAGCGCTACCTGGATGTCAATGTTTGGATTGTTACCACAGACTTTGATAATATAACAGATAATATTATGATTATTTCTTATCTATACTTCATTTTATTTTATCTCTGTTAAGGCGTAAAGTAAACCGTCAATTCAAATAATTTTTAAGTCATTGTGGTGGAAAATATAATATAATTTTAAATTATTAAATAAAATGGAAACTGTTTTAAATGTACGATTTGCGATAAAACTTTTACTCAAAGAAAAAGTCTGTATGTACATTCAAGAAAATTCCATGATATAGAATGTTACTACCTTTAAAAAAATATGAATGTCAACTTTGCAATAACAACTTTTCAAATACAGCTACACTTAACACTCATGTTTAAAAGTTTCATCCGGACGATAGAAAATTAAATACAAATAAAACAAATAATAATGAAGAACTATTTACACTTATAAGGCAGAGAAATCATTTGTGTGATATACATGGTGTTACAATTGAATATGAAAAAATTAATTTCTGTGACATATCAGGTAAAAAAAATTATATACTTTATATCATTAAGAACTATTTCAAATACTACTGTTATATCTGTATTATAGAATTTGAGGCATGGAAAAAAAAACATTTTCCATGTATACTCTTGATAGAGCACCATCAAAGTTGTCCGATGGAAGTATGAGTAGATTTTATTATTGTCATCGATCATTCAATTATAGACAAGGAAACGATGTTAGACAAATAAAGTCCGTCGGAAGCAACAAAATTAATAAGGCATGTCCATCCATGATCAAAATGAAAATATTAGAAAGTGATAGAAGTGTCTGCATAAAATTTTGGAGAACTCACTATGGTCATGTTGTAGAAATTGGACGAACTAGATTAGATGAAGACGTCAGAACACAAATTGCAGGTATGAGTTATTGAAACAATACTAAATTAAATTGTCTGTATATTGTAATTTAAAACCATCTAATTAAAATTTAATATCGTTATTAATTATCATATGCAAACTAAAAGTTTTTTTTTTAATGGCTAATTAATTATTAACCTCTTCAATATTTAATATAACATATGTACATTTACTATTATTAACTTTACTTTTACTATTCTATGCTGTAGGTAGGTATAAAATTTAGGCAATATTTTTAATACATTTAATATCAAAAAGAATATTTTAGGAAAACTTAAGGAAGGTGTGATATTGAATCACATTTTAGATTCAATTCGTGAAACAGAGTTATCATCTAATACATTACAACGGACATGTCTTTTAGAGCGACAAGATTTGTACAATATTATTAGAGATTTTAATATTGGTTATGGAACAAAAAAGAGACCAAAACGATGCAGTCAGTGTAAAATTGTGGGTGACAGAAATGCAAAGTCTTGGTGAACATTGTCCAGTACTATATTATAAACATCAAGATAATATCGATTCAAACTTAAATAATGAAGAGTTTGTACTAATATTGATGACAAACTTTCAATCACAATAAATTGTTAAATTTGGCCCAGAAAAAATATGTATTGATGGTACACATGGAACAAATTCATATGATATCCAATTGTATACATTAATGACTGTGGATGAATTTGGATCATTATGTCCCGCGCATTTTGCTTTTCAAATAGATCAGATGAATGTCTCTTTAGATTATTTTTTAATATTATAAAATCTAAAGTAGGTCAGATTCATTCAACTGCGCTTATGTCAGATGATGCACCTGCATTTTACAATTCTTGGGCTGGTGTTATGGATCCTGCTACGCATAAACTGTTATGCACATGGCATATAGACAGAAACTGGAGACAAAATTTGAATAAAATAAGTGGTGAATCTAAAGAGAAAGCACTTGTTTACAAAACATTGAGAGTATTACTACAAGTAACATCTATTGAAGAATTTCAAATTCATCATTTGGCTGCAATTAGCATTTTAGCAAATATTAACCAAATTCTGTCATACATTTATGTTTTAATGAATGTATTATTTTTGTTTGGTTTGCTTTCATAATCTTTAGTCTTACTCATATTAATAATAATACTTTAATACAAATTCCATTTTTATAAATATAATGAGTATTTAGTGTATAATAAAATGGAGTGGTAGTACATAATATAACAAGTACTTAATATAATTAATACTATAATAGTAATATTGTTATTGTACAAAAATATATTTTTTGTCGCAAATCGTGCATTTATTAACAGTCTCCATTTTATTTAATAATTTAAAATAATATTATATTTTTCATCACAATGACAAAATTATTTGAATTGACTGTGGTAACAATACAAACATTGACATCCAGGTAGCGCTGCGATCGCGATGAGAATTACGATTAGCGGGTGCCAAATATACGTTTGTCCCTTCGTAGGAAAAAATCCAATTATTCCATGACGCTTTTGCGCATGCGCAACGACTTAACAATTTTAATGCTGATAAAATACTAATATCAGGGGTTGGACACTTTCGGGCGGCGAGACGATAAGAGAGAATCAGTCGCCATTTTATTTTAGGTAGTTTTTATCAAATTTATATTGTAATTTTGTAATCAAATTAAACAAATAACCAATATTATTTACTTTCACCACAGATTATATGAAACCAGATTGTGCACTCGACGTTTATTCAAAAAAAGATCGTTTCAATAGTTTATAATATCGTGCCCTCAAATTGGTCTTACCACATATTGAAACCAAAATTCTCTTTTATTTAATTACCGTTAATACTTCCTATTTTTTTTTTTTTTAAGTAATATAATTCTGAATATTTTATTTTATAGTTTATACTTATTACTTTATTAGTTATTAGTAATTAGGTACTTTATATTAATCATATTTAGTTTTTAATGTATATAGTTCACATAAAAAAAATAAAATGTGTACATAATTGTACTTATACACGTATACCTATATATTTCAATACTTATATTAATATTTTGTTTAATTGTGTATTAAATGTTTAAAATATATACCTACTTAAAATAAAAAATTGCTTGTTTTAATTGATATCCTAATTCCTAATCCTTTAGTTATTCTATTTAATAGAAATAAATCAAAAATTACAGTAATATATTATAATTATAATATAGTATGTACGTACTACGTAGTATTTTATATTGCTAGAGGTGTTTTTGCCGGGAAATGGTGGGGGAAGCTACACTCGGCGTCGTCTCGTTTTTTTTACCTAGATGTTACCGGTGTTGTACGATTGAGAACGTTTTACCATTTTAGCAACACGATTGAGAACGATGTCGGCAGATCAAAGAAAAAATATTTTATACCTTAAAATCAAACGATTGAGAACGATTTTTCTAGCGACGTTGCCATTTATTTTTAGTAATAATTTGTACGACTATTCTTGCGATTAACAAGAGACATTCGGCACACTGTCAACGGTGCATATCATCGATAAAAATTGTATCATAGCTAGGCTTTTCCGCTCAAACTATTTCCGTTATATATACATATATACTAGTGATGGGCAGAAACGACTATCTGATACTACCGACTATTAGTCGGTTTTCATCACGTACTACCGACTATTATTCGACTAATAATTTGCACGACCAGCTATATACAAATCATAGAAATTAGTCGAATAATTAGTCGACTATTTTTTTCCAACCAACTAATATGAATAAATGAAATTAGTCGACTAATTATTCGACTACTTTTTTTCAACCGACTAATATGAATAAATGAAATTAGTCGACTAATTATTCGACTACTTTTTTTCAACCAACTAATATGAATAAATGAAATTAGTCGACTAATTATTCGACTAAAATAACTGGTAAATCGGTAATTCTAAGAAATTTAAGTTGTAGTCGTAATTCTATTTAAAACTAATCAAAAAAAAATACCGATAATGACACGCACGGCGCACGTCGCACACACTACAAAAGTTTACATAGGAGACCATAATGTTGTGCTAGACTGCTAGCCGCTAGGTTTTTACAAATGGGTAATTCTAAGAAATTGTAAGGTCTATTGTTCTGCATTAATTTTATTTAGATAAATATTTAATACCCAAAGTACCTTAGTAGTTAGTTATCATTCGGCTTTCGGCAGTAATACGCGCCACGCGGTATAAACTATAGACTATAGGTATAGGCAGTATAGGCTATTGAATTTAAACTGTTATACAAAAAACTTTATCTCTTATAAAATGTTAAGTAAAAAAAATTCATCAAACGTGTGGTGCTATTTCACTAAAAATATAAATAAACCTGACGAAGCTAAGTGTAATTTATGTCATACTGTGTACAAACATGGTCACGGTACATCAAATCTGCACGAACATTTGCGCCGTAAACATCAGTCAAAACTTGATGCAGATAAGTCTAAATTTGAATTGGACAAAGATTTAGATTTGCGATTTCAACCAGGTAAATGATAGTATACCTTTTAATTGATATTTTAATTGAATTTCAATTTTATATTTTATTTAGGAGAGGCATCAACATCAACATCCAAACGTAGTTTTAGGGAAACAATTATAACGTCAAACAATTCAATTAATGAAGTTCAAGACGTTCAAGTACCTGAATCAAAAAAACAAACAAAGCAATTACTTCTTTCAAAAAGGTAATTTTATTTGATTTTTTTACATATTAATTATTTTAGTACAAAAAAAAAAAAAAAATTTAAAATACTTTTGCATATAAATATTTATATAACAGATTTGTATGTATTTTTTATCCTTTTTCGTAACATTTATATCTCAGTAATTTGATGAAATAAATTTAATAAAAAGCTAGTACCTGTACAGCCATACAGGTGTGCAAATCACAGTGTTTAATTTTAATTAGAATTTTAATGCAATGATAAACCATTGCATTCGAAAAAACGATTCTGAGCGAAATTCAGTCAGATAATGTAGATATTAATTAAAATTTTGACATTCGATATTCATTTAACTAAAAATAATATTGATTGAATGTTTAAATTTATAGAAATTACTATATTGATGCAATATTGTATATTTACACTAAAACGACATAATGTTATTTTCTTTATTATAATTTCACTCATTATTACCTACTAAATTAAAAATTGAACTATCCAATAGTCATTGGGCACATAACTTCAAATATAACAATTATTCAGGTTTATTAAAAATAAAAATGTATAATGTATATTGAATAATACTTCTGGGAAAATATTATACTAATAATATAATATCATTTGCTGTATTTGGCATAGGTTAACCATAATAAACTATAAAAAAAATTATATTATAATATAAATTATATATTATTATAATATTATATTAATATTAATGCAGTTTGGCGGGTTTTATCTTGAAACTATTGTTACCTATTTGTTATGTATAATGGTAATGGAATGACGCTATAATACAAGTATACCTGCATCCTGTGACCATAAATAAGACCGTATGGGAAATTTATTATTTGTATAAAGTGTATTTTAGATTCTGAGCGAAGCGAAGAATGTATTGGTTTTACAATGATGTGTGTGATTTTAGATTCTGAGCGAAGCGAAGAATGTATTGGTTTTACAATGATGTGTGATTTTTTTTTTGTTTTTTTTT
>JAIUCT010010062.1:0-19160 GCA_021307375.1 Tetraneura akinire | reverse complement strand
TTATTATTTTATTTCAAATTCAATTAAAACACAAATAATAATAATAATTTTTCTATATCAACTCCAAACGGAATATAATTTTATCTTAATATTGACGCACAGTAGCGTTCCCAGAAATTTTAAATGGGGGGGATGTTGTAAAAAAAAATGTCATGCAAGGTTATGCTGCTCCTATAACTTGTTTCATTGTCAAAATTTCTTGGGATAGTTTTGAAAAAATAGCTAATAATTACTACATATTGTGTCAATTTACAAATATAATTTTATTGTATATCAAAACTATGCATTTTATCTTTAAAAACAAAACAATACAAAATAATATTTAATAGTAATAAATATAATCAAATTTGTAGATAGTAAAATCAAATATTTTTAAAAGTAATCTCAAATAATTCCTAGAAATGTTAATATTACGACTTTTATCAATTAGTGAAATATACCGTGTTTTCGTCGTAGTCTGCGCATGTGCAGAGTCTTGAATTTTTGTGCATAACGCATTTTTGGCATTTGTGTATTCGGTTCACATCGATTTCCCGATGATAACCGAAGGTAAAAATAATGCAATTTTACTTTGGTCGTAATAATCATAGTAAAATAAATTTAATTACGCCCGATGGTATTCTACGATAAAAAAAAATGCAAACGAAATACACGTGACGTCACTTACCTTTTTATTTGTTGCCTATCCAAGATTAACGTCAGGCGATGCGCACTACTATCAGTCTAGCATACTTCTCATTTATTTTACTATGGTATACATTATATTTATGTTTGATGATAAGATACCTTTAGGAACTTGCACATTCTTGGAAGTTATTAGATTAGCTAAGTTTAGATATGATATATCTATATTATGTTAGTATACATAATTTTTACAATGATAAACAATATCATTACTATATAAATAATAAATTTGATTTAATTACTATATTATATTAGTGCCAGTGTTTATTTACTTTATGGCTGTTGTGAATTATTTAAACAATACAATATAAATTCTTATTATACGTTAGTTCGATTTTCCAGAAATTCCTGGAAATTATAAAAACATTAATATAGTGTTATCAATAACGTATTATAATATATCACAAATTTTTATTTCGATAACTAAAAAATCCGTCTTGTAAAAGTTAAAAATTGTACAATTTCTTATTATCACTCAATTGTAAATTTATCCTAATGAACTGTCATATTATCGAGAGTGGCGGCTGATCCCATGGGGGGATATGCCCCCATCCTCCTCCTCCCACGGCACGCGCCTGTTGTCGCATAATTCCATGAATATAATCTCCTTTTTCCACATCCGTCCGTTATTTTTGTATTATAGATTATATAATAGTAATCGGTCGTCTGTTCAAATTTTTATACGTGCCATTCATAATGTCTCGAAAAAAATTCCCACGCAATTCGGACTTTTTAAAGTTGATCCTTGAACCTGCCCCCATTAGGGCATTTACAATTTTTTAACATATAAATAATTTTAAATTATGTAAAACTAAATGATTTTCTTATTTTAAAAATTTTTCTATTTCGAATATTTACTAGCAATTATTGCTATTACATAAAATGTTTATCACCCTGTATATACCTAACCAATAATTTTTTTAACACATAAGGTCAATTCTGAGAAATTCGAAAAATGACCTAAATAAACTACCAAGAACATACACTTTTCAATCGGAAACATAATATGCTATTCGTGAAAATCGGAACATTTTTACCGGTAGTAAAAGTGTCTTCATACTTAAAAAAAAACATACATCATTGTAAAACCAATAGATTTTTCGTCTAAAAATCTAAAAATCCATAATAAATTTTTTTCAGCTTTATAAGTTTTCAATCTAACATACATAGAACTCCTTATATATATATATATATATATATATATATATATTAGTTATACAGGTATATTTTTGTAGATTTGGGTTATAAGTTATTTTTATAGAAAATTATTTATATCCACAAGTGTTCTAATAAATTATACAAAGGTACTTTTATTGTACTAATCTACACATAATCGTATATTAAAATTATAAAATAAATAAAAAATGAATTATTTTCTTTTTTAGAAACACTACGCAAGTATCCTTTTTTTTTTGGATTGTTTAGAAAAGCTACGAAGACATATCATGTACCTAATGAGTCATTGATTATTGAAAAAGGTCAACAAATTATTATTCCTACAAGATCACTGCATTTTGACCCTAAATATTTTGAAAATCCTAATGTGTTCGATCCAGAACGATTTTCACCAGAAAATAAAGTAAAAATAATAAATGGAACTTATCTTCCATTTGGCGATGGAGGTCGAATATGTATTGGTAAATTTAGCAATACATTATTATGATTTCTAAATTGTAAATAATTTACTTCTCTATTTTATAGGAAAACGGTTTGCTGAGTTAGAAATGAAATTTGCATTGGTTGAAATATTAACAAAATTTGAAGTGGCCCCATGTAAGAAAACAGAAATTCCTTTAACATTTAGTAAGATGACTATAATAAGTCAACCAAAAAATGGTATTTGGTTAGCATTTAAAAAAATTACTATTTAAATTTAAAATATTCAAATTATGGAATAATTATTGCAATATTTGTTACACTATGGTATTAAAATTACAATTATAAATTTTGAATGATGAAAAAAAAATTTTCTACTGATATGTGTATTTTGCATAACATATATTTTTCGATTAATATAAAATAACTGTATTAATAATAATTTTATAAATTGTAGAATCAAAAATTTAAAAGTATTTTAAATACTATCTTAAATACTTCAAATACAATATTTATAAGTATTTATATACATTTGTATATGGACGAACATTAAATATTATAATATATTATAACATCAGTATAGTGAGATAGAAAATTCAAATTTTCTAAACTATCTGGATAATTTGAAAAATTAAAACCAATAATAGTTTATCATCCTTTAACTAGCAACAATCTTTGCCTACCTAGATCTTTGGAGATATTATGTTAAAACATTTTAAACTATATATTTAAATATGGCTATAATTCTATTATTTTATATTTAAAATTATAATAATTTAAGTCTATCATATAGATATAAGAGTAAAGTTTGTTTATAATAAAAATTATTTATATTTAATTAATCTTTTATTAATTAGCATATCCTTTTTTATGACTTTCCATTTAAATAACTTTTGGAGCCGTTACGTTCATTTATCTACAAAAAACTTTGAAAATTTCGTAAAATTCTAGTTTTTTTTGTATATAATGTTTGATAAATTAAGCGATATTTGGTATTAAGGTGTGAAAATTTTACTGAAGTATATTTATATATTACTTAACATTAATTCAAAATATTAAAAAAATCCCGGGTCTTAATATTTTTATAGCCGTTTAAAATTGATATTTTTAGTTTAAACGAAAATATTATAAAAAAAATGACGAAAAAACGGCATTCACAAAAACATGGTTCTATGAGAGACGCGTGTGATGTAGTCGGTGAAACATTCCCGAACGCTATCTCGGTGTTAAGCACCGTAGCCAGGAATCGACAGCAGATGGGTGACCGCCGTTTTTTTTTTTTTATTTCTAAAGTCATCATATCAAAATATTAGAAAAATCCAGTCTCAATTTTTTTTATAGCTGTTTAAAATTGATATTTTAATTTTTTTGTTTTTATGTCCGAAGACACTTTTACTACCCGAAATAATATACCGATTTTCATTAGTAGCAAATGTTTCTTTTAGGAATGTGGATGTTCTTGTTACTTTATTTAGGTCATTTTTCGAATTTCTCAAAATTGATCCTATGCGATAGAATAAACGATGAAAAAATGTGGAAAAATCGGCAATATATTAATCAATACCTACATTATCTGACTAAACTTCGCTCAGAATCGTTTTTTCGAATGCAATGGTTTAACATTGCATTTAAATTATAATTATAATTAAATACTGTGATATGCACACCTATATCCCTGCGGCAGGAGTGTCAGATCGTCTTTTTTTAATTCAATGTTAAGTAATTTTATCATTTTTTTTATATGCAATCTTGTATATTTCTATTTTTATGGATGGGGCATATCAAAGCTGTTTTCCAATCTTCTAGTTTTTTTTTCGGATTTCCAGATCTGGCATATGTTTCCATATCTTAACCAATAATTATTCTCCTCAATTTTTAAGTAGTTCTGCTTGAACTTCATCATCACCAGGGGACTTGTGATTCTTAAGCCACTTTACTTGGAGCTGTATCTCTACGAAAGTCGGTTCTGGGCAATCTTGTGTATTCCTAAGTCCTAAATCAAAAATGAAAACTTCATTAGGTTCATCATAATTTAGTAGTACGTCATTGTATTCACTCCATTTTTTAGCTATTTCTTCGCTTGAGGGTATTACTTTATTAGCGGTCCGTCATCCTTCCTTAAGAAGATCACTTATAGTGGATATTTAAATATATATTTTATAGTACACTCAGTGCTCGAATTGGGGGGGGGGGGTGGGAAGGGGTACGGGGCTCCTCTACTTTTTTTTTTTTTTTTTGCGCACCCCAACTAATTTTTTTTACTGGAATGGGGGGACGGTGGAAAATACACCCGTAATAATTTTTCTTAAAATGTAGATTTAAATTGTTGTCAATTTTACTATTTAAAAAAATGTTTAATCAAAATTTTTTATACTTTATTTATATATTATATTTCATCATAATATGATATTATCAGTTATCAGTTGAAATTTATATGTTTGTAGGTAAATTGAAGTTTTTTTTTAAGTATCAGCTTTGTCGTTGTGGAGGGCAGCCCCTCCCTCCGCATTTGTGTTAACAATTTTTCACTTGGAACGCAGTTTTTTAATTGTTAGGTTGAGCTCCTCTACTAATTTTTTTCCAATTCGAGCACTGAGTACACTTATATGTTCTTTACGACAACATCTATTTTTAGCATCAGATGTGGATTCACATATGATCAATCAACTTTTTTAAACAATTTTTGATCGAAATTTCAAAATAAAATAATACACTTAATTTACTGAAACGTGTAATTTTTTCTTATTATTAAGAAGTTTAATTTTATCTACATTAATTTGTAATATTATGAGTTTATGACTATCTTCATAGAACAACTCAATTCTTAATTATAAAATTAAATTTTTAACATATTACGTGGTGTTTGATTTATTTGCATATTGCATACATAGGAATAAAAGTATAAAAAAAAAGTATAAAGACATTTTTTTTTGGTCGGTAAATATTGACCGGTAATGTGGTAAAATATTTACATAAGAACACATGAGAACAGATATTTCTATTTGTAATAAAAAAATTAAATTCTGGTAGTGTGAACAAAATGATTATAATTAATTTTAAAAATTACATATAAATTTATGTCCGAAATTATGTAACAAATGATATTCATATTCCCCATGGCACCTGCGTTTATTTATATTATTAATTTATTATATACGTAGTTTATGTGTTTTATCAAAAATCGTCTGACTGACGTAACCAGGTACAGTATAAATCCTACAAAAAATTGTGCCAGAACCTTCAAATTTATAAAACGACGAAAACGATAGTAACCTAAAAATCCAAATAGAGATATTTATCCTCGTATATAATTATTTTGTGTTTAATTAACTTAATTAATAATATTAATAATTATGATGATAAGAATTAATTCCATATCAAAAAAAAAAAAAAAATTATATATAAGAACTGAGTTTTTGTATAAAGTACAAGGTATTACGTCGTAAAAATGTTATAAATAAATGTAGAAAAAATAAAACTACCTAGGTACTTAATAATACCAAAAAACTACACGATTTAGTAAATCATTATAATTTTTATTTATATTTATGTTATATTGGCTAAAAACGAAGAAACATAAATATAAGATTGAAAAATCAGGAAAATGATAAGTCTCCTATATAGAAGAACACTTTTTATTATTTAATCATAATATTAACACAATCAAATTATTAAAACAATAGTCACAATTCACAAATAATGAAGAACTAAATATAAGAAAAGCTATAGAAATAAGAAAAAATAGGGAAAGTCTGTTAAATTGGGATTGAAATCCATTACAAAATAACTTGTTAAATTTATTACCATAATAATTAATAAATAATAATAGATAATTTTACCGACATTATTACATTAATCGTGTTATGAAGTCATGCGCTGGGAGCGCACACTATTATATAAGGGAAATGTACATGCCGATAACGGTCGTCTGTGTTTGCACTGAAAATGGTAAAATTGTTATCGAAATATGTAATACCTACATATAAAAGTAAATTTTTTGTGGATTTGGGTTTTATTTTATTTAAAGAAATTATCCACAAATACTCAACAATAAATACATAGTGTATCAAATATTTAATGTTTATTTTGAAATATCTGAGCGTTTTAAGAACATCACATTGGGTTGAGATATGTATTAAATATGATGATATATATTAAATGAAGTCCGTGTTAAATGGAAACGACGGAATGATTTCTTATTACAGTCCAAAAGTACAGCAGCATTTCAAGCCGGATTAGTCAAAACTGTCATTATAATGACAAAAGAAACTTGGGCTAGAGACTAAGAGGTATAACTTGTGATGGAACTACTACAAATATTTCAACCATTACACTCTTAGAAGTTAGGGTACAATTTTAGTGGTGTATATGAAGAAATAATTGAATCATTTTGTATACCTGAAATTGATTAGAGTTTAATATTATTATTTTGAAATACATATTTCAATGTTAATTTTATCATTTTTTATATATGCTTAATTAGTTAGATATGTAAATTTTCATTTTTATACATAATTATTAATATTAAAAATATAATATATAACATAATATTATAACTTTTTATATACTCGTATTTATGGTATTCAATGTATTATTTTAATATAATAATAATTACTTACCTATATAATATTTTATTATTATTTTTTTAAATATTTTTTAAATTATTTATATAATATGTATAAATAGATATGTAAATTTTCAATTATACATAATTATGCAATATTATATTTCTTTATAATTTTTAATATATTTATTATATATTCATTTATATTTTAGTGTACATTAATATTAATTACAATATTATATATTTCTTTTAAAATGTTCTTTTTATAAGTTTACAATGTAATTATTAAAATAATAAGAGCAAGGGAAGGGATACAGGTGTAAAGATGTTAGTGTTGAATTTTGATTGACTTTTGATTTTGAATGAAATGATAAATCATTACGTTCGTGAAAACGATTGATTTTGAGCGAAGTTCATCAGATAATATATGTACAGATTAAAATTTTTACATTCATCAATGAAATTTAGATATCGAATTCGTCAAAGTTTCAGTCAATTTTAAATGTTTAAAATATCCAAAATAACAATATTTATTAATAATATCGTTTGTAATTTCTTATATTAATTATCTAAAATAATAAATTGTCATGATACTATGATAGACTATCATATTATTGCCTTTGGCGGTATTTTACCTTAACATGGCACTGATGATAATGATAGTAATATATAAACAATAATTACAGTAATTTTTTTATTAAGATTAAATAAATAATATATATTTTTAATTAATTTTAAAGAAAAAGGTGTTTTATTTCAATTTTTTTTTTTTTTTTTAATTTATTTAACGAAATATACAATCTGTTCCTGTAGGAGCAATAAGAAATAAGAATATATGATAATAGAACAAGAAAAAATATTTACATGATAATTTGATGAGAGGAGTCACCCAGTGGTAACACTGCCCTTGCTTGATGATTATTTTTTTTTTTTTTTTTTTTTTTAGTGTAAGTGTTACTTTATATTATATTAAACTAATCGTTAACATTAAGAAGATCACGACACCATTTCCTTTTGAGCCTTCTGGGGGGTTACCAGGAATTGTGAAAGTGGCAAGGTTTGAAATGAGGGGGTTTGTATGAGAAGGAAGTTTGGAGTGGAATCGTTTGTAATAAGTTACTGCTTCTTCATGGACTGTTTTAATTTTTAGATCAGTGTGTAAAGTTAGGTTTGAGATATAAAGATAATATAAGGAAAATTTGAATTTGATTAATGTTGGATTTTTTGGCATTGCCCCAAAGCTGAAAACCATAGGTCCACATCGGCTTAAGCAAGGATGTATAAATTAGGAGTTTGGTATTTAATGGAGTGTTTAATCGAGTGTGTTTGTTATTGGAAATTAGATTTTTAAGGATGCGGAGTCGTGCATTTAAGGCAAGTCTTTTAATTTTAATGTGGTGTGACTAAGTGAGTCGACAGTCAATTGTCATCAAATGTCATCATGACATGAGGACTGTGTTGTTAAGAGTTCCAATCGTTTTTGTATGTATATTTGTTATAAAAATATTAAAACATTTAAAACCGGGTAGAGTGAACAATATGTTTAAAATTCATTTTAAAAAGTTGTAACAAATGAAATTCCCATGCTATTCTCAATGCCTTTATTCATATTATTTTATACGTATGTTTACGTGTTCTGCCAAAACTTGTCTGACTCTGACTGACGTGACCAAATACAATGTGACTCCTACAGAATATTATGCCACAACCTTCAAATTTATCAAACGACAAAAACGATCGTAACCTTAAAAATACAAATAGAGTTTTTTATCCTCCTATATAATTATTTTGTGTCTAATTAACTTAATTAATAATAAAATTAATTATAACGATAATAATTAATTTCATATCAAAAAAAAAAACAAAAAACAAAAAAAAATTATATCTAAGAACTGAGTTTTTGTACAAAGTAAGTACAAGGTATTACGTCGTAATAATGTTATAAATAAATATAATAATTCATTGAAATGCACAGAAATATATATCACCAGAACGTAAAAATCCAGAAAATACTTATATAGAAATTGGTATAGATTAGAAATATTGAAATAGAATGTCACAGAACGTAAATATACAGAAAGTATTTCACAGAATGTATATAATACAGACCATAAATTACCAGAAAATAAAATACAGTTAAGTAATAATAAATTTAAAAATTAATAATACAATAAGGTTATATTGGTTTAATGAATAGGTACTGAAATATGAAATTAAATAACTCTATGACATTGGGAATACTTGTATATTTTGTATAATATCACTTATCGTAGGTATAATAATTATTACTTTTTATTAGGTACCTACCTATTAATAATATTATAAACTATCTGTTTAAAAATAACATAATTTATAATAAAATAATTAGACAATAATATTACTATACGCTATACCTAATATATTAATATTATATTTCTAGTTTACCAAGATACCAAATATATATTTTAGATTCTGAGCGACAAATATATTTGTTGTACAATGATGTGTCTTTTTTGTTTTTTTCTCTTTTTCTGTTTGTAGACAATTCTACTCCCCCAAATAATGCTCCAATTTTCACGAATAGCATAACTTTCTGGTTGGATAGTGGATATAGTTAGTACTTTATTTGGTCATTTTTCGAATTTCTCTTCGAATTTTCGACGAATTTAATTTCAATATTTCACGATAACTTTAGTAATTTTTAAGTTAAACTTGAAAATTTTTTTGGAATTTCACATAGAGATTATATATATGTGGTAAAATTTTGGAACCGTTACATTAATTTTTCTACAAAATATAGAACGTTGAATATTTCGTAAAATTCTCGTTTTTATGTATATAATGTTTGATAAAATTGGCAATTTATGATATCAAGGTCTGAAAATTTTACTCAAGTATATATACATATTACTTAACACCATATCAAAATATTAGAAAAATCTCTATTCTCAATTTTTTTTTTATAGCCGTTTTAACTTGAAATTTCAGTAAAATCAATATTTAAATTATTTATATGGATTTTTCTTATTATATTACAATATTTTACAATAATGATAAATAAAATTGACAAATATTTTTTAAAAATTTTGAAAATTTAATTATATAAAAATTATATAGAGTGTTCATTTATGTACTATATGTGTGATAAAATTTTGCGTTTTAAATATTTAATAAAAAAATATCAATATTTTAAAAAATACCTACATTATAATCTGATTGAACTACGCTCAGAATCGTTTTTTCGAATGCAATGGATTTATCATTACATTCAAATTCTAATTAAAATTAAACGCTATGATTCGCACACCTGTATCCAGGGCCGCTCTCAGGGGAGGCTTGCGGGGCCCATGCCCCGGGCCTCGCGTTTAAAAAAAATCACATGAACATTTATTCTATTTATTAAATTATAGTAAATATAATATATTTTATAATAAATTATAATACACTTTAAAATAAAGTATTTATACAAACAATTATTAACGTGAAATTAAATTTGTGAAAATCTTAATTATGATAATTTAACGGTAAAATTTTCAGAAACGAAGGCAAGAAAAATTAATTTTATTTAAATTTTATTCTTTTTATATTTTGGTTTATTATACAATTTTTTTTTTATTTTAAATACTCTATGTCTATATGTATATAATGAATATAATTGAATTTTAAGAATGCTTATATTATTATATTATTATTTTTTTTTACATATTTTGTATTATTATACGTTACCATTGGCGTAACTACGGGATGACTAGGCACGGCAATGGCCCGGGGCCCTGGACTTGAAGGGGCCCTCGACCATCGTAAATAGGTGCATAAAATAAAATTACATACTAATATTAATACTACAGAAAAAAAAAATTAATAGGAATAATCAATAAAATAATATTAGTTGTTTTATGAAAATACGTAATTAACTTTCAAATTCCAATCGCCCCCCTACGGCAGCATCAAAGCATTTGAAATTAAAAGTAAATATTATATACCCAGAGCCGTTCTTCCGCCAATGCAACGTAGGTAGCTGCCTTGGGTCCCTTGTGTTTTTGGGCACCCAGCTAAAGATAAAAAAAAAAAAAAAAGTATTACACAAAATGAGTAAACGCGAAAAAATATTTGGTGTATAGGCATATAGTAGGTACAGTAGGTATAATGTTATGAGGTAATAACATGGAAATTACGTTTCATTATATTGTTTTGAGTATATTATAATATTAAATGATAATGTGTGTAGGAACGTATGTATATTGCCTTTTAATAATCCCTCGTTTCTCGTATTCGATGCATAAGGCACATAACGTATTCGTATATGGTAGGTATATAATTAGTATAATACAATATACACGTTAATTTCTACATTCCATTTAATTATTTAATATAACACAGAACGAAATAATGAGTGTACGCACTAATCATTTTATTCATTATTAATTTAAAAAAAAAAAATGATTATACAGTGTATGTCGCATCATCTCCTTGGGTGGTGGGATGAATTTCCTACTGATTTTATTTTTTTTTTATTTTTTTTTTTTTCCAATAGAAAAACGACCGGGTCCTCCATTTATGATGCTAATAATAAGCAAACCGTTCTCGTTTACGCAATAATGTCATAATGTATTATACCTTCGTGAATACAACTGAGTAAATGAGGATTATATTACACGTATAATATTGTGTGGATATTTTCGTTTTCTACCGTTTTATTTTTTTCTTTATTTTGGTTTGTATCGCTCGTCATGTTTTCGCTGGCTAACGGTAATAACAACAATGGTGTCTGGTGGGCGTCGTGTCTGCTGTTATTGATCTGTATTGTCGGCTATTGGTTTTCCACCGCGACTTATGCTTATTGGAAGAAACTAAATGTACCGTACGTGCAGCCCGTAATTCCATTGTTCGGGAACTTTGGTCAAGTGGCGCTGGGAAAACTTCACCCGGTGGAATTTTACGAAAAGCTATATCGTGAGCTAGACGGTCACCGGTACGGCGGACTGTTCCAGATGAGAACACCGTATCTTATGATCCGCGACCCGGAACTGATCACCAAAATACTAATCAAAGACTTCTCGTATTTTTCGGACCGCGGCATTTACTCGGACTTGTCCGCCAATCCACTGTCCAACAACTTGTTCTTCATGAATAACCCGAAGTGGAAAGTAATGAGGAATAAACTCGGTCCAGCGTTCGCTCCCAGTAAAATCAAGCTGATATATGATCAGATTAGAGGTTGTGCCGATGAACTGATAATGAACATCAATGACCAGATAACGGCTGAGGACGATGAAAGCGGAACGACGATTGAAATACGTGAAGTCATGGCCAAGTTTAGCACTGAGGTGATTGGTATTTGGGCGTTTGGCATCAAATTGAACACATTGAGTGACGCATATTGTAACTTTCGCAAGTATGGCAAGGCCGTCACTGCTCCATCGCTGAGGGTACTTCTGAGGGAACTGTGCTTATTGATAAGTCCCATGTTGTTGAAAGTCATCAGGCTGAAAGACTTTCCGTCTGACGCGACCTCGTTTTTCTACTCGGTGTTTCACGAGACGATCCAGTACCGGGAAAAGAACAATGTGGTTAGAAACGATTTTGTTCACGTTTTGATGGAAGCAAGAAACGATTTGGTATTAAATGAAAATCTATCTCCAAACGGTTAGAACAACGACATAACATGTCATGTTTATGCTTATTTTATTTTTTATTATATCAATCAATTCAAAAATATTTTTTTATTAATTATAACTTTTATTATATATTATTAGGTATATTTGTAGAGAAGTAATTAATTAATTATGTTTTATTTCTTTATACGTATATGTTGGATGCTGTGTAGAAAAATTTACAGAAACGGACATCGTAGCAAACGCGTTTATTATGTTCGGCGCTGGATTTGAGTCAGTAGCTAATGCTTTGGGGTTTTTTTTGTACGAGATAGCGTTGAATAAGAGTATACAAGATAAACTGCGAGAAGAAATCTTGTCGAAATTATCAAAACATAACGGAAAGATTAACAATGAATTATTGATGGATATCAATTACTTGGATATGGTTTTAGCCGGTAATTTGTTTACAGTATTATAATAGTAGTTTAGTAACCCATACATTTAATAATTAATTTATATAGTAGGTATGTACAGCCTGTTAATACAGGGTAATACAAATTTTATATTACAACAAATTTCTCTGTAATTACTCAAAATAGAGAAAATTTTATAATAAGAAAGCTATTTAGTTTTCTAAACAGTGTTTCCGAATTACGTACCAAAACCATTATTTAGGTAGAATTGTGTGCACGGTTTTCTCGTGACAGAACCGAGTTGCGTGCACAGTTTTCTAGGGACAAAACAGAATTGTGTATACGGTTCTTTTGCGACAAAACCTAGTTGCATGAGCAGTTTTTCGCATTGAAGTTCAGGTAAACATATGATTTTTTTTTTAAATTTATTAATTATTGAGTTATTGATAATTCATATCTTTATGCCAAATTTTTTTATTATTTTATTTCAAATTCAATTAAAACACAAATAATAATAATAATTTTTCTATATCAACTCCAAACGGAATATAATTTTATCTTAATATTGACGCACAGTAGCGTGCCCAGAAATTTTAAATGGGGGGGATGTTGTAAAAAAAAATGTCATGCAAGGTTATGCTGCTCCTATAACTTGTTTCATTGTCAAAATTTCTTGGGATAGTTTTGAAAAAATAGCTAATAATTACTACATTTTGTGTCAATTTACAAATATAATTTTATTGTATATCAAAACTATGCATTTTATCTTTAAAAACAAAACAATACAAAATAATATTTAATAGTAATAAATATAATCAAATTTGTAGATAGTAAAATCAAATATTTTTAAAAGTAATCTCAAATAATTCCTAGAAATGTTAATATTACGACTTTTATCAATTAGTGAAATATACCGTGTTTTCGTCGTAGTCTGCGCATGTGCAGAGTCTTGACTTTTTGTGCATAACGCATTTTTGGCATTTGTGTATTCGGTTCACATCGATTTCCCGATGATAACCGAAGGTAAAAATAATGCAATTTTACTTTGGTCGTAATAATCATAGTAAAATAAATTTAATTACGCCCGATGGTATTCTAAGATAAAAAAAAATACAAACGAAATACACGTGACGTCACTTACCTTTTTATTTGTTGCCTATCCAAGATTAACGTCAGGCGATGCGCACTACTATCAGTCTAGCATACTTCTCATTTATTTTACTATGGTATACATTATATTTATATTTGATGATAAGATACCTTTAGGAACTTGCACATTCTTGGAAGTTATTAGATTAGCTAAGTTTAGATATGATATATCTATATTATGTTAGTATACATAATTTTTACAATGATAAACAATATCATTACTATATAAATAATAAATTTGATTTAATTACTATATTATATTAGTGCCAGTGTTTATTTACTTTATGGCTGTTGTGAATTATTTAAACAATACAATATAAATTCTTATTATACGTTAGTTCGATTTTCCAGAAATTCCTGGAAATTATAAAAACATTAATATAGTGTTATCAATAACGTATTATAATATATCACAAATTTTTATTTCGATAACTAAAAAATCCGTCTTGTAAAAGTTAAAAATTGTACAATTTCTTATTATCACTCAATTGTAAATTTATCCTAATGAACTGTCATATTATCGAGAGTGGCGGCTGATCCCATGGGGGGATATGCCCCCATCCTCCTCCTCCCACGGCACGCGCCTGTTGACGCATAATTCCATGAATATAATCTCCTTTTTCCACATCCGTCCGTTATTTTTGTATTATAGATTATATAATAGTAATCGGTCGTCTGTTCAAATTTTTATACGTGCCATTCATAATGTCTCGAAAAAAATTCCCACGCAATTCGGACTTTTTAAAGTTGATCCTTGAACCTGCCCCCATTAGGGCATTTACAATTTTTTAACATACAAATAATTTTAAATTATGTAAAACTAAAAGATTTTCTTGTTTCTTTCTTTTTCATTCTTTCTGGTTATTATTTAAAAAATTTACTATTTAAATTTAAAATATTCAATTTATGGAATAATTATTGCAATATTTCTTACACTACGTTAAGTATTAATATTAGAATTACAAATTTTGAATGATGAAAAAAAAGTTTTCTACTGATATGTGTATTTTGCATAACATAGGTATGTTTTTCGATTAATTTAAAATAATATGAATGAATATTATTAAAATCGTTATACAAAATATACAATCCATTTTTATTTAAATATTTTATAAAATTGTCTATTCGTGAAAATCGGACCATTATTTCGGGTAGTAAAAGTGTCTTTGGACATAAAAACAAAAAAATTAAAATATCAATTTTAAACAGCTATAAAAAAAAATTGAGACTGGATTTTTCTAATATTTTGATATGATGACTTCAGAAATAAAAAAAAAAAAAAAACGGCGGTCACCCATCCGCTGTCGATGCCTGGCTACGGTGCTTAACCTTAACACCAAGGTAGCGTTGTGGAATATTACACCGACTACATCACACGTCACCCATAGAGCCATTGTTTTTGTGAATGCCGTTTTTTCATTATTTTTTTCATAATATTTTCGTTTAAACTAAAAATATCAACTTTAAACAGCAACAATAAAAAAATTGAGATTAGAGATTTTTCTAATATTTCAGTATTTGTAATATGTAAGTAAACTTCAGTAAAATTTTCAGACCTTAATACCAAAAATTGCCAATTTTATCAAACATTATATAGATACAAAAAAACGAAAATTTTACGAAATATTCAAAGTCCTATATTTTGTAGAAAAATTAACCATACGGTTCAATAAGTTTACCACATATATATCAAATTAATATTTTTAGTTTAAACGAAAATCTTAGAATCCATATGAATATTCTTCTTATTATTTCTCAATACCTTTAAAATAAAAATTAATAAAAAGGCCAAAAAATTTGAAAAATTTTTGATAATTTTATTGAAGCATAATGATATATATCTTATCGTATTTCCAAAATATTAGGAAAATCTTAAGACTCAATTTTTTTTATAGGTGTTTAAATTTAAAATTTCAGTAAAATCAATATTTAAAATATTTATATGGATTTTTCTTATTATATTTCAATAATAATAATGTTAAATAAAAATTAGAAATTCACAAAATAATTGATATTAATAGAAAGTATTGTTGACATTTATTTGTCTATAAAAAAAGAAACTAACATTATTATTATTTTTTTTTACAATTGCTTAAATCGTTTTAAGTCTGTTATATATATAAAAAAAAACTCTCAGTTAAATTTGCTGCCCCCAAAAAAAGTGCTGCCTGGGGCAATGGCCCTCCTTGTCCTCCTGCCACCACTAAATACGCCACTGCCAGTAAAACAAAAATGTGAAATAATTGTACATTATATTCATATAATATATGAACTGTTTGAAATGAAAATTACAGATAACCACAATAAAAGACGATAAATTGTACGATTAATAGTTATAATAATAACCAACACAGTCCAATAGCGACTATCCCTATATCTCAAACGTATCAGCTGTAACACATACTTTTTTGTTTTCCCGAGTTAATGATTATAAAATATAAATTATTGTATATTATTTTTAATTGTTTGTAATATAAATATAATAATATAAACTGGAAAGTGACGTATAATCCATAAACAAAATTATATAAGGTATAACAGAATATTCTATGATGGATAATTTAGTCATTTAGATATATTATTGTCAATTTGAATAAATAAATAATTATTATGCTAAAATTGATCAAATATTCATATATTAAAAGCGCCCAAATAAAAATAGCGCCCCGGGCAACCGCCCGGTTCGCCCGTAACTTGGGCCGGCACTGAATTGCAGCTATGAGAACACCCAAAAAAATTTTCAAGTCTCTAATTGCCCGTGTTATCGTGAAATATTATTGAAATCGAATTTGTCAAAATTTCAGTTTTGCCGTTTTTTCGTCATTTTATCTACCCCTTAGAGAAAATTTTGAAAAATTCGAAAATTGACTTAGATAAAGTAAGTACCAACTACATCCACTTTCCTACCGGAAAGGAAACATGTAATTCGTGATAATGGGAGCATTATTTCGGGTAGTAAGTGTCTTCATACTTAAAAACAAAAAAGACACACATCATTGTAAAACCAATACATTCTTCGCTACGCTCAGAATATAAAATAATAATAATTATAAATGATTTTGTTGATTTAAATTATATTTTAATAAATAAATGAAATATTACCCATATTGACTATCAATCGTAGACATTATAATATAATTATATTATATTGCTTACACTTTGTCAGCATAGCATTAGCCACATAAATATAAATAAGAGTAGGCCGCGATCGTCACGCGCCTACCGACCGTAAGGTTACTCAGAATGTTTCCCGCCCAAAATAATTTTAAACAACGTATGTAATGTCGATTACAGTACCAAAAAATTACATGTTATCATATTATCATACGATAGAACTAGTATTACGATTATACGAACTGTACTATGTGCCAACGCCAATGAAATTACGAAAATGACACATTGACACCTTAAAATGGGTTGAAAAACCTACAATAACCCTCGCTATAGAGGACCAAACAGGGTTGAAAATGTATGCAGCTGCTGTCGGCTGGTTTCAATACTGCAAAACATGGAACCACTGAAGTTACGAAAAACCGATTGGCGCGTGACGATCGCGGCCTACTTTTCGTTGGCCGTGCTATAGTCATTCTCATTACTTCTTTAGTAGTTCATTAGTTCATTACCGATAAGGCGATAATGACTGATTTTCGTCATTGACGGTAACCTATAATATATATTATGTAATATGTATATTTAGGTATGATTTTAGATTCTGAGCGAAGAGAATTGTGATTTGAGAAATGTGATTTTTTTTTGTTTTTTATTTTTTTTATTTTGTATTTCACTTTTACTACACGAAATAATGCTCCGATTTTCATGAATAGGGTATGTTTCCGGTAGCAAAGTGGATTTAGTGGGTACTTTGTTTAGGTCATTTTCGAATTTCTCAAAATTGACCCTAAGCGGTAGAAAAAACTTCGAAAAAATGACGAAAAAACGGCATTTTTCTCGATAATGAAATTTTGACGAATTAAATTTCAATATTTCACGATAATTCAGGCAATTTTTAAGATAGAGACCTGAAATTTTTTTGGGGTATTTACATAGCTACTATATATATATGTTAAAATTTTGGATTCGTTACGTTAATTTTTTCTACAAAATATCGGACTTTGAATATTTCGTAAAATTCTGGTTTTTACGTACATAATGTTTGATAAAATTGTCAATTTTTGGTATTAAGGTCTGAAAATTTAACTGAAGTATACTTACATATTACTTAACATCATACTAAAATATTAGAAAAATCACAAGTCTCAATTTTTTTTTATAGCTGTTTTAAGTTGATATTTTTAGTTCAAACGAAAATTATAATCTGACTGAATTTCGTTCAGAATCGTTTTTTCGAATGCAATGGTTTATCATTGCATTTAAATTCTAATTAAAATTAAATGCTATGATTCGCACACCTGTTATTTAAATATAAAAATTCCATCTCTCTAAAATAAAATCGAATCATCTAAGTGTTTAGTTATACCTTATACGGCCTTGTAATGTTATATTTATATTATACATAGGTAACTTATTAGTTATTAGTATAAGTATGTGCAAACAAAATATTTTTCAAATTCGAATATATTAATATTATACACTCGTATTATTCCGACACATACAAGACTTCATTGTAAGTGGCGTCATTTCATGGGGGGGGGGGGAATAAATCCCCCACCCATTTTTTTTTTTCTTTTATTATTTTTTACCAATAGAAACAACGACCGGGTCCTCATTAATGATGCTAATAATAAGCAAACCGTTCTCGTTTACGCAATAATGTCATAACGTATTATACTTTCGTGAATACAAGTGTGTAAATGTGGATTATTATATTACACATATAATATCGTGCATATATTTTCGTTTTCTACTGTTTTATTTTTTTTTTTTTTTATTTTGGTTTGTATCGCTCGTCATGTTTTCGCTGGCTAACGGTAATAACGACAATAATGTCTGGTGGGCGTCGTGTCTGGTGTTATTGATCTGTATTGTCGGCTATTGGTTTTCCACCGCGACTTATGCTCATTGGAAGAAACTGAATGTACCGTACGTGCAGCCCGTAATTCCATTGTTCGGGAACTTTGGTCAAGTGGCGCTGGGAAAACTTCACCCGGTGGAATTTTACGAAAAGCTATATCGTGAGCTAGACGGTCACCGGTACGGCGGACTGTTCCAGATGAGAAC
>JAIUCT010010017.1:0-10969 GCA_021307375.1 Tetraneura akinire | reverse complement strand
GAAGAATGTATTGGTTTTTACAATGATGTACTTATGTTTTTTTTTTTAGATTCTGAAGAATATACTATTGATTTTACAATATGTTTCTTTTCTTGTTTGTGTCTTTTTAGGTAAGAAGACACTTTTACTACCCGAAATAATGTACCGATTTTCACGAATAGCATATGTTTCTGGTTGGAAAGTGGATGTAGTTGGTACTTTTAATTAGGTCATTGTTCAAAATTGACCAAATGCGTTAGAAAAAACGACAAAAAAAACGGAATTTTTAACGAAAACTTTAATTATGACTAATTCGATTTCAATATTTCACGATAACTCGGCAATTTTTGAATTATATAGAAATATATTTCTTAATATATTAATAAAATAATATTAATAATAATAATAATTATTAATAAAATATAGGATTTTGAATATTTCGTAAAATTCTCGTTTTTGTGTATATACCTAAATATATAATGTTATACATGTTTATACATTTAATGGTGGTCTAATCCAGTGGTTTTCAATCTGGGGGTATGAATAAAATATACATAGTAGGGGTCGTTAAAAATAATGTATATTTCACTAAATCAAATATTTTTATGATGTTCAAATACAATATTTTCAAATATCAAAAATTCAAGCTCAAGTTTCCCATTAGAATGAGAGTAATAATAAATATTAATTAAATAATAATGAAAATAAATTATTTTATTAAAATTTTTGATTTATAATTTATATATTATATTTTTATATTATATTTTTCAAGTATTTTAAATTATTATATACCTATAGTAATTACATTTATTTAAATAAAAATAACTTGTATACACACATGAATTATAGATATACCTATATTGTACTACTTTAAACATGAATATATATGAAAAAAAATATTAACATAAGAAAGGGGCGGTCTTACAAAAAAAAAAAAAAAAAAGAAAAGAAAAGACATCGGGGTCGTGATTCATAAAACCTAACCTTTAACTTATATTTTAACATTAAATTTAACAACCGTCTTGTGTTTATATTTAATTATTAAATGTACTTTTATTCTAATAAAAATTGTAACCTGTATTACATTATTATTTCTTAAAATTATAATACTTTTTATATATGATTAGGTACATGTTGTTAGTGATTACTACGAAAAGCAAATATCAAAAGTAAATATAGCATATGTACTAATTAAACAATTTTTTTCTAAAAAAAATTAAATCTTAATATATTAAGATGACTTATAAAAGTCTATGTATTTTAATTTATTTAAACATGAGACATATATCTAATTCTCTTCGATATATATATTCCAATATTCGATTCTTAATCATCGATAAACACAATTGTAGATTGTGATGAGCAAGCAATGAGTTACAAAGTCCTGATGACTAATGACACGATTTCAATTTCGATGTTATTGTTGTTGTATATATATAAATATATATATGACATAATGTCATAATCAAAAAGAGACATACATTTACCACAAAATTATATCAATTATTGCACATGTATTAATTGAGATGTAGTTAGAAGTCTATTTTATTAAATGTATATCACAAAATTACATTAATTTATTGTATATGCAATAATTAACGTAATTTTGTGATATATGTGTACCTAACCTAACCTATTTTAACAGAATATAATTTATTGAATATCCCACTCTACATTCCCACTCCTGGCTTACGAAGTAGCTAGTTGCTTGCTCAACACAATCTACAATTGTGTTTGACGACTACGACAATTATGACAATTACAATTACATATTTACTTTTTTAGTTTTTAGTTTAATTCAAAAATTAATAAATATAAAGAGATAGCTGATTACAAATCCTACAGCTGGTACAAAGAACATGGTTCCAAGCTTGATATTTACGGTCAAAGAATAAGAGATGATTAGAATCATATTAATAAAATGTACCTTGCACATCATATTTTAACTTTGTTGATGTATGAATAATCATATTAGAATAGTAATCAGAACAAGCAAAAGAACTCTAACAACGATTACTTTATTACTGAAAATAATATATTATAAACGTGAATTGTGATTGCGCGAAATATGTTTTTTATAATTTAAAAAGTTTTACTAATTCTTTAGTATTAAACTATTTTTTTTTTTTTTTTTTTAACTGTAATTCTAATTTTAAAATATTGTTAGACATTTAATTATTATGATATTTTGAACAAGAAAAGTTGAAAAAATGAACAAAAGCTTTATTTTATTCATTTAATCATTAATGTAGGTTGTTTTTAAGGTGAAGACGCTTTAATCCAGATAAGCACTCTGGGTTATTGTATATGATGCTCCGCACTTCATATCATGCATTTGTGTGATTGCTGGATGCTTACTAAACAATATTTACAATTGTGTGTACAGTGAACTAATGACTAAGAAAATCACTTAGCAAAAGTGAATATTGCATATGTACTAATTAGAAAGGAGTAAAATGATATTATGATGTACGTAAAAATCTTTATGTACGTTATTTCAATATATGAGACCTAACTATATAATTGATTCTATTTATGTATTTGATTCGTAATCATCGGTGAACACAATTGTAGATTGTGTTGAGCAAGCAATGAGTTACAAAGTCCTAATGACTATTACTACAATTTCAATTTAAAGGTTATTGTGGTTGTGTTATATATATAGGTATATATATATATATATATATATATATATATCATATGTAATAATCAAAAAAGGAAACACATTAATCCCAAAATTATATTAATTACTGCATGTACATTAATTGAAATGTTGTTAGAAGTATATTTTACATAATGGTATTATATAGATGTAAATATT
Organism: Tetraneura akinire; assembly: GCA_021307375.1. Taxonomy (NCBI): domain Eukaryota; kingdom Metazoa; phylum Arthropoda; class Insecta; order Hemiptera; family Aphididae; genus Tetraneura; species Tetraneura akinire. Next base: position 8,169 of record JAIUCT010010017.1, on the reverse strand, counting down.
AGTTAATTTATTTTTATTCTATGCGAAATCCACAAATTATACATTGATACATAATTACACTCTTAGTCATCAGTTAAGACAATTACAAGTACATAGGATCATGAGAGATAAGTGTATCAACGATAACTATTTTACTGAAATACATTATTTCAACATCAAAATTTTTGATACTTCCACATATTGTAAAATATTACAAGAAAGATGGTTTTGTAGCCTAATAATATTGCAATGGCACCACAATAAATCCATAAAGGTGTAATAAATTTTCTAATCAGGCAGCCAAAGCAAAAAACTCGTATTTTTAAGTTAAACAAAAATATTGTATAACTAAAACTAGTTCATTCTCTTCTCATCATAGCCTTCATCCTTTATGAACATAATATAGGAACGAGAATTATTACGTAGTATACTACTTGTTTGGATGGATTAGATTGGTAACGGGTTAATCATATAATTATATTAAAATATAGTAGTATATATACGACAATTATACAAATGTCTATGTAGGTACTTTATTACAAAATATGAGACCTATTATAATTAATTCACTTTTTGTATTTAATTCTTAATCATCGGTGAACACAATTGTAGATTGTGTTGAGCAAGCAATGGAGTACAAAGTGCTGATGGCTAATACTTCAATTTCAAGCCATATAGGTTTTTGTTGTTGTGTAGGTATATATTGCATATGTAATAATTATAAAGTGATACACATAATATATCACAAAATTCCATTAAATATTGCATATACAATGATTGAATAGTAGTTAAAAGTATATTTTACATAATGCCATTATATAGAGTGTATATGAGGTTATATAATTTTTTTGGATGCGAAATCCACAAAAGATTTTTCATTTACATTCATAGTCATCAGTAATGACAATTGCAAGTAGGTACATAAGATCATGAGAAATAAGTGGAACAACGATAACTTTATTACTGAAATACATTATTACAACTTCGAAATCTTTGATACTTTTACATATTGTAAAATATTACAAGACACATCAATATAAAGCCTAATAAAATTACATTGACACCACAAATAATATATTAAAGTGTAATAAGAGTAAAAATTTTTCCAACCAGATAGTAAAGGCTAAGAACTATTATACTTATGAAAATAAAAATTTCCTTATTTCTTCCTCTTCTCGCCATGTCCTTCACCCAATTTATTTGCCTATCGTTAAAAATTACTAATAAAATGTTGAAAGCACTGATCAATAGGACTCCAAAATCTTCAATATTTAGCCGTCCCAATTCGAAACAAATATAAAGTCTTCGATTAAAAACTATAAAGCTGATAAATGCTAATATGTACAAAAGTTTCTTCAACATACTTCTATGAATATAATATATGATACTATAAATATAACAAATGGTATCAATAATTCTTCCTATTGTAATCTTGGCCTTCTTCCTTGATGAACACAATATAGGAAGAAGGATTAGTGCGCAGTGTACTACTAGTTGGGATGGCTTAGATTGGTAACTGGTTAGGTACTCATATATATAGTGAAGAAAAAGTGACAGATCGCATATTATTATATTGTTAGGTTGGTTCCTTACCACAGAAGGAAAAGATCATAATAATATTATATACTTAATGGCATCCCGATGTTAATTAAACTTTACTATTATAACTTCTATCGTACACTTTGCCCTATGCTATGTGGTTATGTCGAAGAAAAAATTTAGGTGTGGAATTCTTAACTGGTGAATGTAGCTTTAGTTAAAATTGAATTTGTCAGAATTAAATATATACAGAGAAATCAACCATCGTTTCATTCATTTAGTTATATTATATTCTACCAACATACTCTATTATGGGGCACGTTTTAATTGTTACAAATACAATCAATACAATCAACCATTGTGTTCATCGATGAAGACGAATCGAAAAAAAGATAATTTATTATGTAACTTATATGTACTAACGTAATATTATACATTGTTTTGTGTACTCACATCATATGTGATATTACACTTTTTCATTAGCACATATTATTATGTTATATAAATTCGTGTGATTAGTTTGTCGGTAGTCATCGTAGTCGTCGGTGAACACAATTGTAGATTGTGTTGAGCAAGCAACCAGCTATCTAACTCACTAGATAAAGGTTAAGTGCGGAACATTGTTATACAGTTACCTAGATTGAGCCTCTTTAATAAAACAAGAAATCTAATTTTATTATTATCACTTCTTTACATTTCTAAAAATCGATTATTTATTGAAAAAACTAAATCTACAACATATCTTTCTATTGATGCTTTTTATGTTCCGCATGCCACCACTAACTATAATATGGTTAATGAACCTTTAAGGCGTCTAATATCTATTGCTAATGCGGATCTTTCCTTTAACGATCTATTAACTATTTAATTTTGTTTAATTTATATATCTTAATGTCTTATTAGTAAATTATTTACAACTTAGTTTTAATTTAATGATGTTTAATTGTTTATAGGTATAATTTGTTTTGTTGTCTTATTTTATATATATATAAATTATTATTAGTTTAATATTTTAAAATAATATTTTCTTACCCAAATATAGTGTGTATAAAGAGCCCAGCCCGTATTATTATAATAAATAAATAAATAAATATTGTTGTTCTAAGATATAATACATATTAATATTTTTAATTTTATATTTATTTTCATAATAATATATAAATTATATTATGCAAGCCCATATTCAATAATTAGTATGTATGCATCATGTGCTATAATAAATTTGTCCTTTATTAATATATGCAATATGCAATATATACTATTGCAATAGGTAATATCTGCAATCTGCTTGTCGTAGTTGTAGTCGTCGGTGAACACAATTGTAGATTGTGTTGAGCAAGCAACCAGCTACCGCGACTGAGTATCTATGCAATGCGAGACATATGTGAGCTCCCAATAAGTGGCCTCATTATTTTTATTTTTACTAGATTGCATTGCTCATAATATTACGTATAATACGATACAATTTTCTACTTTAATTATTCTATATAAATAGACTTTAATCTACTTTAATAGATTTTGATCGAAAAGTAAAATGTATTGATTTTATAATGATTTTTTTTTTATATATCTGAATAAATTAATTTTTACCAGGTATAAAGCCCAATTTTCACGAGTAGCATATGTTTCCGATTAAAATGTGCATATATATGGTACTTTATGACTTTATTTTTACTTTATTATATTTTATCCAATTCTTCATAATTAACCCTAAACAATAAAAAAAAAAAAAAAAAAAAAAAATGGAAAAAGTAATGGTGAAAGAACAATGTTTTTCACGAAAACTGAAATTTTGATGAATTTGATTTCAATATTTCACGTTACTCAAAAATATTAAACTTAGAGACTTGAAAATTGTATTCAGTGTTTACATTTTTCTGTAAAATATAGAACTGTGAATTTTCCGAAAAATTCTCGTTTTTATGTATAATAAGTTTGATCAATTTGACAGTATTTTGTTTTAAGGTCCTGAAATTTTACTGTAGTATACTCACCTATTTTTTAACAAGACAAAAATATTAGAAAAATTTCATTTTTTTTATAGCTGTTTAAAGTTAATATTTTTAGTTTAAACGAAAATCTTAGAATCCATTCAAGTATTTTTCTTATTATTTCTCTTTTACATTATTACTTTTACAATAAACATTAATAAAAAAAAAGCCAAAAAATTTGGAAAATTATTGAAGATTTTATTGGAGCATACACATATATATTATCTTAAAGTTTTTCCGAAATATAAGGAAAATCTCAAGTCTCAATTTTATTTATATTTTATATTTTATTAAGTTGAAATTTCAGTAAAATCAATATTTTAAGTTTTATATGAATTCTTCCTATTATAATTGAATATTTTCCAATAATGTTAAATAAAATTAACAAAATTTTTTAAAAATTTTGAAATTTCTATTGAAGCTTCAATTCTTTTTACTTAACTCAGGTCTAATTAATTGTGTATTATTACATTTACGATCCTTTTTAAGAGCTGATACTCCAGCCGCAGTGATACAGGTGTGTAAATCATAGTGTTTTATTTTATTTAGAATTTGAATGCATTGATATTGCGAACTTGAAAATATTATAGGGTGTTCCTTTATGTACTATATTTGTGCTTATATGGTCACTACAAGCGTGATAAAATTTTTCGTTTTAAATATTTAATAAAATATTTCTAAATTTTAAACAATATAGGTATACATTATCTTACTAAATTTCGCTCATAACCGATTTTTTGAATGTAATGGTTTATCTTATCATTCAAATTCTAATTAAAATTAAACAGTATGATCACATCTGTATCCCTGCGGCAGGAGTATCAAATATTCTTTTTTCTTTTTTTTAATGGTGATTATGTGGGTGACTGGGGACATACAGAGTACGAACGTTGGCTCGATAAAATCTGTCGTCAACAGTAAGCATTTTAATTGCGGGAAATTTTCAGCTAAAAATGGTTTACACGATAAAATGTTTATACTTTATACCCATTATTCAGTTTTTTCTTCATTAGAAAATATACTTGATGTAACACTCCTAACATGGGAAAAAGAAAAAAATGTCAAACTAAAATATTATTGCTATTCTGAGATATACAATATTAATATTAATTATCTGTTTTTTTATCTAGATAAAGTTGGTTATCTTTTATGTTTTATCTATAAAAATATTTTAAATTTTATCTATCTTATCTAGATAAAATTAACATAAATTATCTAAAATCTTATCTAGATAAATTATGGGTTATCTTTGTACAACACTGGTTGTTATATAAATGACCTATGTATATAAAATTTAATATAGTTTTTTTTAATTAATATAGCTGTAATAAAAATATAAATATCGTGGAATTGAAATAATATTTAACGATAACACACCGTATACCTTATGAGTTATAATAATTATATGGTGTAAGCGTATTCATTGTTGTTAGAAAATAAATACAATATTTAATTCAAATACTCGATTCCAATTGAATTTGTTATTAGGTGTATTTTAATTAACTAACCAATATTTTTTCTTTAATAAAAAACTCTTTACTTTTTTTTTAAGTATAAAGTTATATAATGAGAAACGAATGATATTTAAAGAAATTCTTAAATCTAAAATAATGATTTATACTGATTATAAAAAAAGGAAGACTAAAATTTAATTGAATAACTTCGCAACAAGACGGCGACATAACGAAACATGTGATTATTGTTTCGTTAAAAACATAGATTACAATATGTCCATTGTATTGTATTGTTTAAACAACACGTTTTTTCCACAAATAAGAACAAATTTAACTTCCTTTAAATAACATTTTGACCATTGACATTGCAACAATTATTTGACGGTGACATTTAACACTGTAATCAAATCAGTTGACGGTGACATTTAACACTATAATAAAATCGGTTGACGGTGACATGTAACACTAGAAAAAAAAGAAAAAAAAGAGGTTAATTTTTAATCCATCATTATTTCTCCCGATCTAAGTGATTGTTTCGCTATTACCGCGGATTGTGAGTGTCTGTATCAAAACCACAACACCTAAATCCCGGCTTAAATTATTACGTAAGAAATATAATCTTCATTTGTGCATTATGACTTAAACATATCGTTTATTTATTCTATATAAAATATAAGTAAATAAGATATAAGAAAGAAAGTTCACTACAAATTGTCAAATTATTTTAGATAGTGTGCGAAACAAAAGAAGTTTTCGTCTTACAATGATGTGTATCTAAATTGTGTCTTTAGACATTTTTTCTACCGAAATTATACATATTATACTCATTTCCACGAAAAGAGTATGTTTCCGATTGAAAAGTGTGATGAAGTTGGTAATTTATTAGGTAATTTATTATAGTAAATATACCAAAAATGTCAAAAATACGTCATTTTTCACGACAACTCGGGCAATATTAAATTTAGAGACTAGAAAATTGTATTCTGTGTTAAAGTAGGTAGGTAGTTATTATACATTATATAAATAATATGTAATAACTTTTTATTTTGGAAGCATAAAATTAATTTTTCTATAAATTATAGGAAATTGTAATATTTTTAAGAATTTTCATTTTTATTCATATAAAGTTAAATATAATGGGAAATTTTGGTTTTAAAGTCTGAAAATTGTATTGAAGTATTTACTCACATATTTCTTAATATGTTACAAAATTGTTAGAAAAGTCCCAAGTCTAAATTTTTATTAAAACTGTTTAAAATTGATATGTTTAATGTAATCGAAAACTATAGAATCCATATAAGTATTATTCATATTCTTTTTCAATATTTTACAATAATGAAAAACAAATTGACAAAAAATTTTGAAAAAATTTAGAATATTTTATTGAAGTACATATACGTAATATATATAAATTGCTTAATTTAATTTCAAATGATTGTGAATATAACATTTTTACTATATTTTTTTTTAATATATAATAGCGGTTTAAAGTATAACAAGAAGAACTGTTATGTATGGGTATTTTGTTGATTCATTTAGGGGTTTTATGACAAATTATTTAGAATGAACGTAAAGACTAATAAATATTACAATTTTAATCAATATATATGTATTATCTGATGAAATTAAAAACTCAAAGTCGTTTTCACAAATGTAATGATTTCAAATGGTAATCAAAATTTAATACCATCCTCTTTAGACCGATGTGACTATTTATTATTCATGAAAACTACTAATTTGTGTAAAATATATTTAAAAAAAAGTCATAATTTTAACCAGCTGTTTTAGTTTTATAATACATATAGCAACCGATAAAATAACAATAAAACCAATATTATAATATGAATTTGTATTATGACTAATTATAATATCGATTTCATAGCACACCGAAATTATCTTTACAATACACTCATGTATTTGGCAATGCAACTATATATTATATTTATTAAACTGAATAATTAATAAACGAAAAAAACAGTATTGCAATTTGAAACACCTTATGGGTCATTGGTAAGAAATACCATCTAAGTCCATAGTTAATGGATAAATTTAATTAAATTAACATTTCGATACAGATAATCAATGAATCTCTTCTTGTTGAATAATTTTACCTTTTTTCAAAACATATTATATAGCCAATGGTCAAATATATTCCTCTGTGGACAACAAATCAACTCAGTATCACTCGTGTCCATCGGTTCTTCCTCCGATGACATCCAGTCCATTTCAAAATCTGCCATCTCATTTTCATTGGGATAGTCGATGTCCATTGCTTCTCCGAGGTAATCATCAACTTCCATCGGTTCATCAGCGTCTGGATCATCGACTTCCATTCGTTCCAAGGCTGGTCTAAGAATAAAATATATGAACATAAAATATTAGACAAATGTTAAATGAACTTTATTGAGATAAACTTTTTTTATTAGTTTAGAAATTATTACTTACAATCACTAACTATACATATTATTCTAAATAATACGTAATAATATAGTTTAACGACTTACTCAAATGTAAAGAAATATTGTTCCATGTTCAAATGAAAATAATTGTTCACACACAAAAAAAAAAATAATCACAAAAATTTATCTAAGAACAGTATTCTATTATGACAAACGTATATTATATTAATTATAATATTAATATATTATATTATTATTATAATTAATATAATTTATTATATTAATAATAAATTTAATAGAAATTTTCAATTTCTCCAAACTATTAGCAAAAGTTTTAAAAAATACAAAATAATATCCGTCCAATACGACAACAAATTAATAACAACGAAATATCATATAATAATTAAATATTTGGTTTCTAGTAGTTACTTAGAAACAAACGTAGCTATTTGTATTTGTGGCTATGATTATATTATACATCTAAATTATTATAATTGATATAAACAATTAATACCTATACCGAATATATTATTTAAAAAAAATTGTTTTTGTACTCGTACTTATATTAATAACAACAGAATTCATAATTTTTGTTTAATAAGAGTATTTAATTAATTTTTTCAATTTTTATTTTTATTAATATAAATATGTAATGTTCAAAACATATGTGTTTCTCATATATTTTATCAATATTTCTGTGATTCTTGTGATTTTTGCACGTACCTTTTTTTCATATAGGTCCTTTACATACTAGGTAAAACTTTGTAGCTGTTACGTTAATTTCGTGAATACAAAGTTTTTGAAAAA
>JAIUCT010010012.1:0-14784 GCA_021307375.1 Tetraneura akinire | reverse complement strand
ATTTTAAAACACGGTCGGATAGGAAATTTTGTCTACTTTCCGAATATATAGTTCCCGTGCGGGGTCACCTTCCGGAACATCGCCGAATCGGCGAAAAACCGACACCCGGTTGGCGTCCAATTTCGCGTTTGATATCCCACCGTGCAAAATATTATTCCTGTAATATAAATAAAATATTCCAATGGAACTCTGAAACGTTCCGATGGAACTTCCATAAGACTTCCAAAAATATCCCAGGAACACTTTATGCCATGTATCTAGTAACTAAATTGTTTACATTATTAAACTGTAAATTAGATATATTCCCAGAATGGTTTTCTGAAACACTTCATACATGTTCCTAAAAATTATTTTTATTATAACTTTATGACATGTTCCCTGAATGTTTTTCTGAATTAGTTCTGTTATGTTAGATAACACCATTCCAGTAAGAGTTTTTATATTTATTCCAAATATAATTTACTTTTCATAATTTTAGAATTATTATTTAATATGAATATGAATACCTACTAGAATACAACATGTATTCAGTAATAATGACATGAAAGCAATATATAATATACATTATACATATTATATATATATATATATATAATGTCAAGGAAAGGGTTTTAAAAGTGATATGTAAATGTATAGTATTAAGTTTAGATATATATTTCGATAAATAAATAATTTAATGATAATATTAAATATAATAAATATTCATAAAAATATAACATATTTTAAATGAGAATAACAATATTTTATATATAAAAAAATCATAGACATTATGTAGTTATATATAATAAATCATAATGATTTTATGATGTAAAATAATTAAGTTTACAATATAAACTTAAATCAATTTATAATACGTTAAAAAATAATAATATTTTATATAAATAAATAATAAATTTAGGGTAAAGCGGGGTAAAATGACGAATGGGGAAAGATGACGAATTCAGTATTTCTCATTGTTAATTATAGATAGCAGCACGTTTTATTCAAAATAAAAGCTCTCTATGGTGCTTATGATTTTGCATTATGTTAATTAATCATTCATACTCCCTGTAAAAATTTGCGATACAAATGTCATAAACAACGTATTTTAATGTAATTTTTGAACATCAAATCACAAGATATCAGCGAAATACGGTAAGTTTTTTAACATTTTCACTAAAATATCCTAAAAGTACAACTCAGTATCTACAAATTTATTAGTAACCCAATTATTTGAAATCAATTTTTGTTTTATGTAAACATTGGTTTGATAAAAAAGACACGAGGGGGTAATTTGACGAATATTCAACGGGGTAAGATGACGAGTCATTTATAATTCGCCATCTTACCCAGTATTCTTAATTAAATATTTTTTGTTTTTATTATTTTATATATTTTATAATTTTTCATAATGCTTTTATTATTTGATAATTTTTTATTATTTTTAATCCTTTTAAACTTTAGTACTATAGTAAAAATAATAATAATAATAATAATAATAATAAATTGATTATTATTGATTTGTAAATATTAAATTAAAATTTAGAGAGTGTAACTACTACCATATTTGTATTTTATCAATGTCTTGTGAACAAATGCATATTTTTAAAATATGATTTTTGTATTGTATTTATATTTAAACAATCAAAAAAATGCATTTTTGACATTCATATCTTTTTTTTTAGTACCATCTATTTAATATAAAAATAAGAAAAATTAAAAAAAAAAAAATTATTATTGTAAAATATGATTTGTTTATACAAAAATAAAATGTAAAAACAGATTTTTAAAATATCTTTGACTGTATAAGGTCAATAGTATTTATAAATACAAACATGGTGGAATAAAGGTATAACCCTATATATAATTTTATTATTAATATTATATTATTTTACAATTTGTAAATACTGAATCTAAATATTTAAACATTGTTTATTTTACGCAATGCTTATATTATTTTATCAATAAATTATTACTAAATTATAAAAAAAAAACATATAAAAAATTTTTCGATTTTAGGCGTGAGACTGTGTTTTAAGCATAAATATGCCACGAAATTACATGCGAACTAGTGATAGGAAAAAGTGGGAAAATAAAGATATGGAGGCCGCTATATCAGATGTAGTAAAAAAAGTGTCGAGTCTAAATGCAGCTGCATTAAGATACAAAATACCTGAGCCAACATTAAGAAGGTACTTTAAAAACAGAGTTCGTTTATCTGAAGGAGAGAAAATTGAATTGAAATTTCCTTAAAATTTGGGACGATTTGGTAAAATTTTTTCCGGTGAACAAATAGAAGAATTGAAGAAATATGTTATAGACATTGACAAAAGAGCTTTTGGTCTCTCAAGAAAACAATTTGCCAATATATGTTTTGATTATGCTGAAAAAAATAACGTGAACCATAGATTTAATAAAGAAAAAAAGATGGCTGGTGAAGGATTTATTAGAGACTTCATGAAAGAATGCAGACTAACGATGAGAAAACCTGAGTCTACATCAGTTGCACGACTTATGGCATTTAACCGAGTAAACGTTGGGAATTTTTTTGATGTGCTTAGGGATGTTCGATTAAAATACTCATTCACAGCTGAACAAATATATGACGTAGACGAGACTGGATTTTCCACTGTGGCAACTAAAACTCCAGAAGTAATTAGCCCTATTGGTACACGTCGAGTAATTAAAATATCTTCGGCTGAACGTGGGGTCACTGTTACGTGTGTATGCGCTATGAGCGCCACTGGAAATTACATCCCTCCATTCTTTATTTATCCAAGGGTAAGAATGAATCCAAAATTTTTAGAAGGTGCTCCTCCAGGCTCAGCAGCAGTTCCGCATATATCCGGATGGATGACAGCTTCCAATTTTGTGAACTATTTAAAGCATTTTGCCTCAAACACACGTCCAAGTATCCAACATCCTATTCTACTTCTCATGGATAATCACGCCTCTCACGTCACCCTTGAAGCTATACAATTTTGCAGAGAAAATGGAATAGTCATGCTCGGGTTTCCACCTCACACCAGCCATCGAATGCAACCTCTAGATGTGGGATTTTATGGCCCTTTAAAAACTGCATATAGTCTGGCATCTGACGATTTTCTTGTATCTAATCCAGGTATTTGCATAAATATAACTCATATTCCAAAACTATTTGGTACTGCTTATCTTAAGGTGACTAATCTCCAGACTGCTGTAAATGCATTCAGAGTTACAGGAATCGAGCCATTCGACAGTAATATTTTCAGGGATGAAGATTTTCAGCCATCATTGACTACTAATATTCAAAATGTTGAATTGAATATTATTGAAGAATCATTACCTGAGGATATCGATTCACCGATACCATCTACTGATAATAATTCATCTGCAGAAATACAGTCTCGTTTACATTCTATGATTGCAGAAAATATTATTCAATCTATAGATCCGATTCCTTCCACTTCTCAGACCCTTCCACCACTTCCAGTGACAATTAAAAAAATAACTAGAAAACCAAGGAAGAAATTGCCATCGTTTCTCTTATCAGGAACTCCTGTGAAAGAAGCATTGGAACAAAAAAAAAAGATAGAAGAAGAGAAAGAGTTAAAAAGGCAGAAAAGATTGACCGAGAAGGTAAACAAAAAGAAAAAATCAAATAAAAAGGCACCACGACGTCAATTGGAATTTTTTTCATCTTCTGATGATGAACCATCGTTTTTTATAATTTAATTATAATATAATTATATTGATACCGATGACGATATGGACTTATCGGATACTGAAGATAATAAATTGTGTATCATATGCTCAGAACAAGGCAAAGATGAAATATGGTATCAGTGTTTCAAGTGTTTCAAGTGGGCTCATTCTGAATGTTCCGGATGGGACAAGAAAGAAGCTAGTCATCGACCGTATAAATGCGACTTCTGTATATAATTATATTTTACTTTTCTTATTTATATAATTTAAATGTTAATAAAGTATGGTGTTGTTATTAATTGTATATTTTATGTTTTTTTAAATTCATAGATTTGTTCGTCATCTTACCCAACCCCTTTCGTCATCTTTCCCCATGCCTGGGGTAAGATGACGAAAATGACATTTTTTGGGAAAATACATTTTTTGACCCTTTAAATATGAAAAAGGTAATAAAAAAATATATATAATATTAGCCAAGATATATAAGATGATCTCACAAAAATATCAGTTCTATATTATAGTTTTTCTGGGCATGAAAAATTGTAGAAGCTTAACCTCGTCATCTTACCCCACATTCCCCTACACAATACTTAATTAAGTTTAATATAATAAAAAACAAATTTAAACATATTATATGTAAATCACACATTGTGACATAACGAAATAACAATAGCTTGATCATTAATTAAAGGAGAAAAAAATCCCTTGAATTTTACATTATTTAAAAGAATTTTATAAGGACTAGATACATTTTTACTATTAATTAAATATACACCAATGTTTCTACTAGGTACTGGTTTTATAAATAAATCATTGACAATTAATATTTTTATAACAGAGATAATTTAACAATATTATCTGTTTTTGAATTTGATTTAAATATTTGTTTAATTATTACAATGTCCTCATTCTCTAATATAACACATTGATCTTTCTGATTAGTACAGCTCAAAACATAATTATTAAACTTTAAAGTTATTTGATTATAATAAAGGGTTCTGAAATTTCAATCAATTTCATTAATCTTAAATGATTTTAATACATAATCATCATCAGTTATAGACAACAGTTCTTCCCCTTCATACGCATTTATCTTATTTTGAATTTCAGAAAGTGGAAATTTACAACATTTCATTGATTTTTTAAGAGACTGAAGATAATTTTCATACTTAAACGCACTGAAATTATCCAAAGTTCCGTGCAAATTGACAAAAAATGGCAAATGAATCAAACTGTGAACATTATAATTTATAAATTGAGGACCATAGAGAGAAGAATAATTTTCAATAAATTCTCTTAAACATTTTAAAGCTAAATTATTATTTTCATTACTAATTTCATTGGAACACAATATTCTTATAGATACAAATAATAAAATAAAATGGTAATACTGATAATTATTTAAATTTGATTTTAACACAATAACTCCTGTATATAAAAGTAATTCGCGAAACTCTGTCGCTTTCCAATATTCAAGTTCCTCAAGAGACCTTGGGAGTCGAGCGAACTCCGAAGGTACATATTTTCTCAGATTAAATAGAGATAAAGAAATACAATTCTTTTTCTCTTCCAAAATTCGTATTGGTTTTTTCCCCCGAGTCCAGAATTCTAAAAGTCGTTTCATGACACCTTGGCATACACAATGTTGGTAATCAAGAACTACTGTTGTTATTATGTGTATAGGAAGTTCTATTAAAGGACTTAATCCATCCTTATGATATTCCGGATTTGATTTTAACCTAAAAGATTCATTAGTATGTAATGGAGCAGACAAATTTAAATAACAAACTTTATTTTCAATAAAGTCTCTTTCTACTTCACAAGAACTACATGAATAATACCCATTATGACTTTTTACTTTCAATAAAAATGCTTTTGCTGGTGCATCAGCTACAATATGCACAATTTCAAAATTTATTTTCTTATTTTCTATTATTATACCAAGAGATAAAAGGTTCTTAAGTTCATCAATAAATGATTTAAAATATTCATTCACATTACCAGGTTTACCATTAAAACTATGGTAAATACCAACAGGAAAAATTTTTTTTATCAAAATAGAGACATTTGTAAAAGACATTAAAATAGGCCAAAACTGAGTTTTTGAACTCTTTGCTAAAGGAAGGCCATCTATACTAAAACTTAATTTAATTACTTTATTATTAGGAATATATTTTATATGTTTAATTAAGTGAGGTTTAATTATATTTAAGATACCCAATTTTAGATATGATCCATTTTTAACTTCAAAAATAGGATGTTGAGAGTTATGTTTACTTAGAATAGTTCTAATATCTTTTGAAATCTTTAAGCCCGTACTGCGTAAAATACTCAACATTTCATTAGCACATCCATGTGATACATTATATTCTATAGCCCATTTACGGAAACGTAAATTTAACTCTTGATTTTTATCTTCAACATCAATATTAACAGGTCCTTTGTCGAAAATAAGCTGATTATTTTTTGGTATCTCCTATAATATAATAATAAAATATACATTTAATAATCAAATAAAGAATAATTTTAATATATTAATATTTACATTATAATTATTAGTTTGTGCTATTGTAGTAAATATACAGTTTTCTTGAAAATATGGATGTGTTTTAGATTCCAAATAAATGTTGTCCCTTATTGGAGCTATTAAATTACATTGTTCATTGATGGGTTTTGTGAGTGTTGTTGAATTATTGCACGTTTTATTGTATATCTAAAAATATATATATTATAATTTTATGAATTATAATAAAAATATATTCAATTTATAATATAAATGACTACTTGAGTCACAATGTACAAACTTTTAGTTCAGATTCTATTCGCCTTTTAAATTGACGATTAGAAATGCATCCAATGTTTTTAACTTTTCTACTTCTACTTTTTGAAAATTCTTAAAATAAAAAAAAGAAAGTATTATTAAAAAACACACAATAATGGATTAAAAAGGATTCAGAATTGTTATGGAAATTAAGACAGAAGGTAAGAGGAGATGAGGAAGACCGAATAAGAGGTGTATAGATGGAATAGTGATATGAAGATAGAGGGTGTGACTGGACGAGATATACATATTACCATATAACCTAAGTGCTAGAAATGTATGACCCCATATATTTGTGGAAGTAAGAAGTACCATATCGAAGAATTCAATTATTACTTTTCTCTATCATATCTTGTCTTAGCAGTTCTGAACCAACTTTGGACATCAAGTTCAAAATTAGACTTTGAATATAGAGAATATTGATTTTTTATTACACCTAACAGGGAAAAATATTATTTTAAAATTTTACTCTATTACGCAATTATATAATTAATTAACACACTTTTCATAACTGCAATAATTTGTAAATCTTGAATTTTAAATTTTATTAAATCCTTTTCGAATGCTCTACCAGTCCAAGAACAATCGATTGCAAATTTGCTAGTAAATAATTTAGACAGAATTCGTCGAATATGACTTTTTGCATCTACACCTCCAACTGAGCAAAGCATATTTTTCTATTAAGAAACTAAAAAGATATTAGAATTTACCTAACGGATTGCTTAAGCAGAGTATTCATGTAAAAACTAAAATCACTTAGTAATTAAATAAAAGCAACCAATGTTCCCAAAAACAATAAATAATCTACCTCAAAAGAAACTGTAACATAAATTAATAATAATTAAATATAAATACATAATTTATCCACCAGTACATAACTTTAACATTTATCAAGCTACTCTAATATAGAGTTGTAGATTTTTTAGTGAGTAAAAATCATAGAATGTAGTCTCTGTGTATGATAACTGATACCAGCTGTAAAATTTCTGATCTTC
The DNA here is from genome assembly GCA_021307375.1 of Tetraneura akinire. Classification (NCBI taxonomy): domain Eukaryota; kingdom Metazoa; phylum Arthropoda; class Insecta; order Hemiptera; family Aphididae; genus Tetraneura; species Tetraneura akinire. The sequence goes on along the minus strand of JAIUCT010010012.1, from coordinate 7,305 downwards.
AAGGAAATGCATATAATTATACCTACTAGATAAAATTGAATTAGTTATTATGGAACATTTCTAGTTTACGGGGCACCTTTTTTTTTGTGATTTTTTTTTTTGTATCCTAAGTAAATCAATGAGAAAAAAATATTGGCGCAAAAAAAAATTTGCGCAAATCATTAGTTTTTAAGTTAGAGCCATTTTAAATTCATCTATATTGATAGATTTACTTAAATAGAGAATTTTAGCATTTCGTGTTTGATGCAGTTGTAGCCTAGTGGTCTAATGCGTCCTTCCATGCGCGCAGGCACCAGGTTCGAAACACACTACATTTTTGCACTTTTTTCATGGATTTTCCAACATTTTCATTTAATTTATAATGAATTAATGACAATATATCAAAAAGATAATAAAAGTACATGCAATAAATCACTAAAATAAGATAAAAGTTTAATGTTATCAACGTTAAAGTTTTTTTCAAGTGGGAGGGACGCTCGCTACGCCTGCCGGCTTCGCTCGCTTACTCAAGCTTACTCAAGGGACGGAAGGCTAACTACCTAATACCTACCCCATAGACCCTGATACTGGTGCGGATAGGCAGTGATTTCATGTGACCTAAAACCTAGCCATTAAATATTTATTTAATGATTGGTCCCTATAATGTGAGTATAAACAATCGAAATTGATTTAATAAAGTAGGAATAATGCCCAAAAAAATTTAAATATTTGAAAAAAGTGCAAAAAATTTATTTATGTATGCTAGGATTGAACTCGAAGTATTGAATAAAAGTATGACGCACTAAACCACTAGGCCATAACGCTCATTGAATTAATATTAATAAATTGAATTATTTAAACTAATCTTATAAAATCATGAAATTTCAAATTGCAATAACTTCGGAAATAATTGATTGCGCCAAATTCTGATTACACCATTATTTTTTTCAGATAAAACTACATATGATAAAAAAAAAAAAATCGCAAAAAAAAAAGTGCCCCGTAAACTAGAAATATACCGTTATTATTTAATAGGTAATTTTATTATGCATACATAAAAATTTAAATTATGTATATATATTATATATATTATGTATATATTATATATTATGTATATGACATATCTATGATCTGTCTTTATGAACGGAATATATAAACATAATAGCATTTTGTAAATACTGCATAATGTTTAATTTACATAAAATTATACTCACAATTATGCAGTAAAAGTTTTTCAACCGCTTTTGCCATTTCAAAGTTTTTATGAATATGATATTCCAGAATAGTTGGTAATTGGGTATAACTAATAATGTTTATTATTGAACACTGTACATAAATCTTTTTTTAAAAAAAAGTAATGACAATTCTTTGAATTTTCTGTTATTCAATATTATTAAGTAAGATGATACAAATAATTATAGACAATATTAACTTGGAGTTGAACATTTGGTTGTCTGGTTTGTTGGCAGTCACTTAATATTTTAGTTATATTAAGACTTTTAAAAAAACGAGTATTAAAAATAAATATTCGTTAATTGAAATACGTCAAAAACAAAAGGCAACAAGGTTTTGAAATAATTTACATATTATTACTTCAAAACCTACAAATGTATCATTATAATACACATTTCAATTCAAATATTTTCTAAAATGAAAAAATAGTAGGTAAAGCAAAACTAAATATATGCATCCGGAATCGTTGATAATAATTATTATAGATAGGTACCATGCGGAAACGAAATAATTTATCAATTGCTTTTCATTTTTTCAATAATTATTATCAATTAGATATTACCACAGAACATAGGTTAGGTTAGGTTAGGTATTACCATAGATTACTCACGTGATAGAATTGTGGTAGATGCGAATATCATGGGAAAAAAAGTAAAATAATGTCGGTAAACTTTCATATTTTAAATAATGAAAAAATAATATATTTTCATTAACTTCAAAAAATCATTAAAAATAAATGAAAAGACTTTAAGAAAAAATTTTGATGCCAAAATTTTTCTTAAATACAAATCTATAAAATAGCTATTTTGAATTTAAAAATTACTAAATTAATTTATTAATGTATTGGTTTTACAATGATGTGTGATTTCTTTTTGTTTTTTTTTATTCTGAAGACATTTTTACTACCCGAAATAATCCTCCGATTATCACGAATATGATATGTTTCCGGTAGCAATGGATCAGTTGGTACTTTATTTAGGTCATTTTTCGAATTTCTCAAAATTGACCCTATGCGGTAGAAAAAACTTCGAAAAAATGACGAAAAAGCGGCATTTTTCACGAAAAATGAAATTTTGACAAATTTAATTTCTATATTTCACGATAACTCAGGCAATTTTTAAGATAGAGACTTGAAAATTTTTTTGGGTGTTCACATCGCTACTATATACGAGTATATATGGTAAAATTTTGGAACTGTTTTTTAATTTTTTTACAAAATATAGAACTTCGAATATTTCATAAATTTCTCGTTTTTACGTAGGTATATAATGTTTGATAAAATTGGCAATTTTTGGTATTAGGGTCTGAAAATTTTACTGAAGTATACTTACATATTACTTAACATCATACTAAAATATTAGAAAAATCCCTACGCATGAGGATTAATACTAACTGCATCCAAAACCCTAATTGTATGAGAATCATCTGTAGCAGTATGATATTTATATTTCTGACCATTTGGAAAGCTGCCTATGAGAAAATTTATTTATTATCAAATTTTACTAATTATAAAATAATATGTAATGTTAATATATATATATATTTTTTTTTTAAATTCATGCTTGTATAAATGGTTTTATTACTTATATTTGTAAGGTTTAAATAATTTTATTTATAATATTAAATATATTTAAAAAAATAAAAACATGATAATTTTTAATTCGTTAAACATTTTTTCATCATTAATAGATACTAATATTATTTAATATTTAGAACTTTATTTATAAGTATAGATATTCTATAAAATAAATAATATAATTTAATCTTTTATATTTGACGTAATGTTCTTTCAACATTGGTAAATGTAGCTCATGAAGGTTTTCTTTTAGGAAATGTATTTAAATATGCACGAGAAGCTTTTAATATGCTTTTATTACATTCATATAATAAAGCTAACATGTCGGAATATTCTGTATTATTATAAATAACTGGCATGATTTATAATAAATTAACAATAAATAAATTTAAGGTAAGAATTTTAAAGTATTTTCAAGAATTAAATTATTTTATAGATAATTTATAATTAAATAAATGTATAAGGTGTTAATAACAAAAAAACATTTGACTTGAAAATCCAGCTATATACTTTAATTTAAATAGTTTAAGTAACATAATTATGCTTATTTAAGTGGAATATTTGGAATTTGAACATTGTTGGTGCTTTTATATTTTGGTCTTATATCTATTAACTTTGATCATGTTTTGTTATACACATCATAATTTTGTACTCAATAAAATTATTCTTTTGTGAATTACCATTTTACCCGTATATATTTTTATTTAAATAAGTAAATGAAAATGTTTTTGAAGATATTGGTGATTTATATTCTAAATATAAAAAACATAATAATAAAACTAATGCAACAACAGTACTTGAATTTTTCAAGTCAGCATTTAAAGATTCTCTGGAAAAAACTTTAAGTCAAGTATGTGAAATTAATACATACCTACCTTAATTAGCATATATTTATTACATTTTATTTATATACTTATGTTACACATATTTACAACAATATATTAGAATTACAATTTAATAATATAAAAAAAGTGAAAGTTCACATTACACTGAATAGGTAGTACAACTTGAGGCAGAAAACAAAATACTCACTAAAGAAATTGTAAGTGACTAAATTATAACAAATAAAAATATGAATCAAGTATAAAATTTATTTACAATAATGCTAATAAACAATTATTAGGTAACACTAAAAGTTCAAGAAAATATAATAATAGAAAAAAAGGAGAAATTCTGAAATGCCCAAATGTTGGCTATAAATGAAAAATATTTTTTTAAATACCTATATTTAAAGTAAAAACTATTATTATAATTTGTTATTTATTACTTATATAAGGTAAATTCTTAATAACAACCAAAATTCATTTTTCATCACAAAAATATTATAATTATTGTAATTTTAAATCTTTTTGAAATATGACATACAGAGTAGATTCATATGCTTGTATAATTTTTTAGAAATAAATAATTTAACATATTATTTTATTTTATATTATATTATTATTTTTTTTTTTTTATATTTTTAAATTTAAATCAAGAAAAATTAATATTGCTGTAAGGATACCTAAGAATAACATAACATAAAATACAAAACTATATTTTTGAAAACATTGACTAAATTTACTTAAGCAGACCATAAATTAATTTAATTTTTCATACACATATTTCCTTCTATTTTTAATTTATTAACATACTAATTTTTCTTTAATATCATTGTCTTTCAACAATATTCTTTCACACAACATAACATTTTCCTTGGTGGAAAATGGAAAATTATCTAAAAATTGGTTATCAGCTGTATCACCAGAAAAAACCAATCCGGGCACTATTTGATGAGTTAACTTAGCAACATCAGTTTTAAGATTACTTATTTGATTTGATAGACGTTCATTCATCAAAAGATTAGCAACTAATTCATTTTGAATAGTTTTTAATATGCTATAAATTTTTTCTGTCATAAAACAAAATAATACATTTCAAATATATAATTACTATATAGGGTGGAGTAGCCATCTATGGCCAGTATCCAGATATGGCCAGTTAAATTTAAAACGTTATTCATTAGCTGTATTTTTATTGTACAATTACAATCTTGTGATTGAATATTAAGTTAAATACACTGATTAACATCATATAAAGTATTATTATTTACTAATTTTTTTCTAATTTTTATCATAACATAAAATTTTTATATTAATATTTTTCATGTTTTTTAACAAAACCATTAAGGAAATTAAAACTTTTAATTGTTTTGACTAAGAAAATTTAGATGTTTTAAATTATATATTATTATTTCTATGTAATATAATCAAATATAGTTAATATTAATCATTATTGCATTACATTTTAATTTATTTGATATTTATAATAGTGGCCATAAGTGGGTATTTTACTGGCCATAGCTGGTGATCATTGGCCATAAATGGGGGAAACGAGTATACATTTTTAAAAATATTATTTCTAATTAGATACTTTAGTTATGTTTCTGAAATTTTAACCAAGTAATATGTATGTTATGCTGAAACTATGGTTATAATTTCTAAGCTTAGCTATTAATTAATGAAACGCAAACGTATAATTTGTCTGAAAAAATGCTAAAGATGGCCATAGATGGAGACTCCACCCTACATGATTTTATAAATTAAATTAAATATACAATAAGTAATAATAGGTATAACTTTTGATTATAATTATTATTGGTCTCTACATGGGCTTTCACAATATTTTATATTTTAATGCTTATATTTTACAGATATACGATTTTTTAAATTTATTTTACCTTCAGAATTAGATGTATTTTGTTGTGTTAAATCACTTGTATCGTTTATATATGTTAACATTTGTGAATTATATTGATTTTGTTTTTCAAAATTAGGGACCTATAGAATTAAAAATTATAGCTAGGTACTTGTATATTTTTGAAAATAAATATAATGCATTTATTTATAACTTATTAATTACTTGTCCATCTGAGATTGATTTTATTGGAACTGGTGTTTGAAAAGATTCTTGCAATATTTCTGTGATGCAATTTGTATCAATATTTGTATACGATGTAGAAGGTTTCTGGTCAGTATATGCCATTTCTTGAAAGTCATTAAATTGTTTACTTTGAACATTATTATGTATTGTATTTGCAATAGTAAAACCAGTATCTTGAAAAATGAAAAAGGAATGCCAAATCAAAGTAAAACATTGTTATAATGATGTATGTATTTTAACAGAAAGTATAATAAATTATATGATCACATAATTGTAAAATACCAATATTTAAATTTAGTAATCTAGAATGAAATACCTTGATTATCACTTTCACTGCTCACTGATATCATTCGTTTTTTTTTTGTGTGTTATATGTAACTTCCTCAGTATCTGTAGATTCTAGTACTTGCTGATGCCAAGCTTTAGCAAAGTTTTCTAATAAACAAAATTATACAAAAAAAATTTATATTTCTACTATATTATATTAAAAACCTAATAAGATTAAAATAATAATACCTAATAATTTTAAAAAACATCAATTTTACTTACTGTAAATTTTGTTATGACAAACTTTGATTTTATAAATCTGCCAAGACTGTTCAGGATCTATAGCATCTTGAATTTCCAAACTAGTAACCACCCTTGTAGGTGGCCATTTGCAATATTTTATTGTATTGTTTAACAAATTATTAATGTTTGTTTCAACCAACCAATTTGTGGGAACTACGGTAAAATCCTTCGAATCAAGGAATTTCACAAAAACCCACTTCTGTAATACCATTTATAACCATATTAACCACAATATTAATGTATAAATTAGTTATGATTAATTATAATAAACTCTACCACTTACGTACTTTTGTAGTTACGAAACAGGGACGGATAGGCCTATCGGGAAATCGGGATTTTCCCGGTGGGCCCCTGTTTTATGGGGTCCCCGGACCCAAGTCTTAACAACTTTTATTATAATTAAAATTATATTAATTAAACGATAATAACAAATTATATATAGTTCAATAGTTGGAAAAATCGTAAATTGTAAATTTTTGGTTTAAAAATAATAAAATAAATACAATAAATAAATTTATGTATAGATAACCGTGCTACACAGCCAACAAATAATAATAAATTATTTTAAAATTGGTAAAATATAATTTTAATATACCTACCTACCTAATGAAAGTTGTTCTCATAATGATGAAAAGACAACAAAAGATAAGTGCTGTGTAGTTTGTTGTTTTGGTATAAAAGTAAATTACAATCTATATACAAATGCTTACCTATAGGATTTCATTTTACATATAAATTGTTACTTATACGTTTTCGAAGTGGGATGTGAAAGAAGTATTCAAAACTTAAATATGCAAAAAATTATCTAAGGATTCATTCAATGTCACAAGTAGTTTTATATGAATGAGTGTTAAAAAAGAAATGTTAAGTAAGATTAACTCTAATTATATTATTGACACGGTAGTAACATGAAATGAATTTTTAAAAAACAACTTAATGTATTAATCTGTTGTACTTTTATATACAAATATAAATTTAAAATTAATATAAGATTTTATAAATTTTCTTTTTATATGTACCTAAAA